>KN884463.1:11635-51164 GCA_000934455.1 Apostichopus parvimensis
TATATATGGGACTGCCAATTGGTCACTCTGTGATTGTTACATTGTCGGAAGATCAGTGAAACTTTCACTTTCCCTTTGACATTTCTCTCCATATTTCCAAAGTGATCGTTAGCAGCATCAAGATTGAAATCAAAACAAAAATAGTGTTAATTCTGTCAAAGATTTAGGCTCACCATTTGCGAATAACCATCTCCACTACAGAAAGTTAATATTCTTTTAAATATATAAAAGAAAATCATTAAAAATCAAGCATGTGAATTAAAACTCAATGATGTCATAGTTAGACTTGTTCAAGTCTTCCTCTTTGTTTTTTAGGAACATTAAAACCTTATCTGGGAGCTGTCATTTTGTAACTCAATGATCTCAAAGTTAGACTTGTTCAAGTCTTCTGCTTTGATTGATAAGGTACATTAATACCTTGTCTGGGAGCTGTCATTTTGTAACTCAATGATGTCATAATTAGACTTGTTCAAGTCTTCTTCTTTGATTGTTAAGGTACATTAATACCTTGTCTGGGAGCTGTCATTTTGTAACTCAATGATGTCATAGTTAGACTTGTTCAAGTCTTCTTCTTTGATTGTTAAGGTACATTAATACCTTGTCTGGGAGCTGTCATTTTGTAACTCAATGATGTCATAGTAAGACTTGTTCAAGTCTTCTGCTTTGATTGATAAGGTACATTAATACCTTGTCTGGGAGCTGTCATTTTGTAACTCAATGATGTCATAGTTAGACTTGTTCAAGTCTTCCTCTTTGTTTGTTAAGGTACATTAATACCTTGTCTGGGAGCTGTCATTTTGTAACTCAATGATGTCATAGTTAGACTTGTTCAAGTCTTCCTCTTTGTTTGTAAAGGTACATTAATACCTTGTCTGGGAGCTGTCATTTTGTAACTCAATGATGTCATAGTTATACTTGTTCAAGTCTTCCTCTTTGTTTGTTAGGAACATTAATACCTTGTCTGGGAGCTGTTGAATGTAAACACTGAAACTAATACCATTGTTGAGACATATTAAGAGGTTCAATAGTTTAGATTCAACATTTGCGAATCCCATCGCCCATTACAAAAAATTAAAAATTTGTAATAAACAGGAAAAACATAAATGAAACATGTGTGGCTTGTTGATGTTAAATTTAGGCTTGATCAAGTCTTTAGCATACTGTGTGAAGAAAGTTTAAGTCTACGATATCTCCCAAATGAAAAAAAATATATATATTCTTAGCTGTTTGTATTACATAAACCAATCATGATGGTTGGGGTTGCTTCTAATTTAATTAATTTTAGCATCATTTTCACAACATTCTTACGTAATATAAAATTTTTAAGTCATCCTATACATGCTTCTTTTACAGAAAACTCATTTTAAACTCAACTTGACTACTGGGTCTGTTAAAGGTCATCAGTATTGGTCCAAAATATGCTAGATGTCAATTAATGTTCACTCAGATATTGTGCTTTAACTTCCAGGAGAATTTTACTATTCCTTAACGGTATCATTCATCACTGCAAAATTAAATTCTCTAATATGAACACACTTTTGTTGAAAAATAATATTGGGAGACTGAGGCTCGCCAACAGTGTGTGTGCCTTGGGAAAAGAGTTAGCAATTTTGGCATGCTAAAATTTAGGGCCAAATACAGATGACATTTGAAGGCTTCTAAGTAATAGTTATTATACGTTTTAAATCTTGTTTACCTGGACAGAAGAAGAAGAAGTATACTGAAATATATGATGTAATTAAACATCAAACATGGATTTTGTATTAATTCGTATTTATTTTTCTATTTCTTATCTCAAAAATATCTCCATTGCTTATTCATAAACAACATCACATCTAGCATGCATACATCAATCAACTCAATCTGGGTTGTCTTCTGTAATCGTATGTGCGAAAAAATGATCATGTTAGTTCGGGGCAGGGCTATATAGTGATAGGTAAAATTCGTCTAAAAGCGACTCGACAAGTCTAACTTGAATAGTGGCAATCTCCTTTTACTTACGGAGAAATTTATCAATGTAATATTTTTCTTAAAAGAGTCTAGCGCCCTCTTTATTCATGTCTAACTTCACAACTTATTACGTAGGTTATCTTCTAGCAATTATAGCGTGCTATAATTTGGGGCCTATACTGACTACCTTTAAGTGCGCCGTCGTAATGTGGTCTCTGTAAGGACTTGTAGAAGTTCTCACTTGATAATATCTACCCGTCACTCGATATAGCTGACACGTTCGTCATTCATGGCACCTTCAATTGTTCGTACTTTCATTATGAAGATTTGCAATGAGAATCCACATTTGACGTCACTTAATTCGTGAACAGTTCTATTGACTCATCAGTATAGACTAATTTCATACACTGTTCTTAGGAGGCATAAGTTGGTCTATAATATATCTAACTTTCGCGTCACATGACATGTCCATTCATGCACTGCAACATCATCAAATTCAGAAAAAACAAATCCTGTTTAGCAGCATATATCGGAAAAGATATTCCTTTGTTGCTCCTCTGCAGAATGGCCACGCTCGGTACGTAATCGGTGCCGTTTTCGAACCGTCGGGAGAAAGCTTAAAATCTAAAACTTGCAACTGGGAGCTGATAGCGGGTCAGAGGATAAAAAGAAGAGAAATGTGGTTGCATGTTTCACCTTGGGCGACCATGAAAACCTAAATGCTACCACATGGACTGGAAGTCGATAGGCAAGTCTTTTGACATGTAGGCTAATACGACTCTGATCGGAGTTTGTAAAGAGCGTCCCCATTCCCTAACGCGGCTTCCTCGTCGAAGTGATTATACAGTTCAGGTAATATATTCAGTTGTGTATGGGGAAATGTTTTGTTTCGAATCGGAACGTCTGGAACTTTACCTTTTAACAACAGTTGATTAAATTTAATATGGCCTTCCAGTTCCAACGCAAATAATGCTGGACTTTCTGACAATTTTTCACATGTTTTTGTAAGCTCTGATTTTTAGTTTGATGATGAAGTTAAATAACTGAGATAATTCATGCTATAGGGCATCTACTGAAACTTGAATAAAGGCCGGGGCACGGCCGTTGCAGCCGTCGGCAACCGAGGATTTTGAAGGGCATCGCGGCAAGTGGTAGGGGCGTATGAAACGCCACGTTAATATTTATACAATAATTAGAGATATTTTCAATTAAATTCGAGATATCTGCAAGTAATTTAAGATATTTCCGATTAAATGGAAGATATCTTTTAATTAATTCCGACATCTTTAATTAAATTTGAGATATCAGAAATCGCATTTTCGATATCTTGAAATTTATTTAAGATATCTCTAATTGATTTTAATATATCCAGAAATAAATTAAAGATAACAAGAAGGGATACATTATTTTAGATATCTCGAATTGAATTCGAGATATCCAAAATTGATTTTAAGATATCAAGAGAAGAAATCGAGATATCCAATTTTGAAATAAAGATATCAAAAACGAGATATCAAGAATACGAATTAGAGATATCCAAAATTAGATTTGAGATATCAATTTTGGATATCTCTAATTGTATTCCCGATATCTCTAATTACAATTTGGATATCTCTAATTCGAATTAGAGATATCTCGAATTCGTATTTTGGATATCTCGAATTGTATTCCCGATATCTCTAATTCAATTTTGGACATCTCTAAATCGAATTCTTGATACCTCGAATTCAATTTCTGATATCTCAAATATGTTTAAAAATTGATATCTGGAAAGGAATTCGAGATATCTGAAAATGAATAAGAGATTAGATCCTAAGATAAAAAATGCCAACACTCTTGCGAGTTTTATATAAATGATTGCTAATGTTTTGTAATGGTGTATTTACCAGAGCTTGATTTGTTTTATCTACTCGTTGTGATTCTATTTCAGTGTTCGTTGTGATTTGATTTTGTGTTTTATTCTTATTTTTAAAGGTTTATATGTTCTAATTTCTGATTTCTTTAATTGTAAATAATGATTGAGGGTCTCATGTAAGATAAGCGTTTTGTATCGCTAAATGAGTTTTGCCCTTGAAATTTGAAATAAATAATTAAATAAAAATATCCAAAAATGAAGTAGAGATATCTGTAATTATTGAAAAAATGTTAAAATGGCGCTCCATAGGTGCGTCGTCGGTTCATCCGAACCTGCTTGAACAATACTTCATATTCACTTCGTAAAATTGCTGCAATATATGTCGCCCTGAGAAGAACAACACTCATGCAGAAACGTGAAGCCTCATCTCAATGTCTTACAGTATAATTCAAATATGACATATGTTTTGTATATATAGCATTTGCCACATGACCCGTGAACTATTAAGAAACGCGGAGGTTCCGTGGGTGGCCAGAGTTTCATTGTCATGACAACCTTCGACAGGCACGTACTCGTTGGTAGCAAATTAGTTTGACAAGTTATAGTGTGTAAGTCAATGGGCTGATTATGTGAATTGCGCAACCCTATATAGTGGACCTTCTATAATCTTTCTGCGGGTAAAAGCTAACCATAACCGGACAGCTGACACGTTATGACCTTTCACGGTGTCCTCAATTGTCCGTACTAGGATCATATATAAATAAGGTAGCAAGGATAGCTCAAGGTTTTTGTTTCTCTGAAACTCCAAACTTTATTACTTAGATGTAAGCCAAGTTGATACGCTGCTCTTTGATGACCTTAAAGTGGTCTAAAATTGTCTCAATTACCGCGTATGCTTGCACCACATGTTCTCCCATTCATACAGCTCAACATAAAAAACCGCCAACAATCAATCCCTATTCGGTAATAAATCTAACATAATGTTCACCTGTTGCTTTTGGTACTTTCCCTTAGCGACAACACTCGGACATCGATATCTATGGAACGCGAAAAAGGTCAACGGACGTTGACCCTTTCAGCGTTCCATAGATATGACACCACTCCCAGAAGTTACGAGTAGCTTCATTATTGTGGGCCACAAACATGTGTGCTACCTTACCACTATTTTTTGGGTGGGGTAAGAGGGTGAGGTGGGGTGTACATGGGTATGGTCTACATAGGTGTGGGCTGCCTGCACAACTGGACGAGGCATAACATGGTTCTGGAGCAGACGGTATAGACTCGGTATATTATAGGCCTGTGAAGCTGATGAACCAAAGTCTGCAACACTGTGTTGACCACAACGATGCTGGCCAAGCCACTGTTGGCCACATTACTGGTGACCACTCCCATCCCGGATCCAGGCCGGGGCTGAGGTTGACCTACCCCACCCTACCATGCACACTGCTGTGCCACCCCTCCCCCAACTGCGTCACCACCATGTGTACATAAACGACTAAGGTACAAGACACACGTATATACCCTCCTTAAATTGTGGGGGCACTCCTTAAATTGTTGGTGCCCGGCTCCAACATAGAATACCCGGCTGCTGGCCTGGCTAGGCCACTGCCAGCGTTCCCTTTGTAGAACGATGTGCTACATAGGCTAGGTTGACGATATACAAATATATGTGTAGGTAGTAAACCGACACTGATTTGTAGCCCGTACGAAAACAAGTTTAGGATACGATGAACCTCAGTTCCTACATGACTGCAGCTGACTGCGCCTCATATTCGTCGGCAATCAACTGCACATCCTAGACCACCGTTAACCCCTAGATCAGTTACTCAGGCTACATTTTTTCTTTGGAAAGTCGATCTCTCTCGGTTTGAAGGTGTGTTTATAAAACCTGTTTACGTATCTTCGTTCGGGTCATCTTCAAGGTTACACGCGTCTTTCGTCAACGCCAGATTACATAGCGGCGACTACAGTACCAAGAACACTGTGTACTTTGCCACCGACACTGATATATATATAGGCCCGTAAGTCACTGACGGTCTCAGCGTGACTTATTATCAAACTTGTGGAACTACTTTGATACATCTTTGTGACAATGTGCAGTAATTAAAACACGAACTTCCAATAAAATCTTCCGTTTCGCGTGCGGATTGTTTACTATAAACAGTGACTTGTTACCTTGGGAAGTGTTTTGAGATGCACAGGGGTTTATCATTGTACCTGCTCTGGACTATCGAAGTTAGGATATCATTTTGAGGTATTGAAATGTTCACAAAAAAGTGACTTTTATCACACGCAGTCTTACGCGACAGAGTGTGTGGTTCAAATCAAGGACTCTCCAATCATATTTGTTCTTGTTTTACTTTTGAACTATTCAAACATATGACAACTTCTTCGGACACATTCGGAAGTAGGTCGGTTTCATATCAATACGAATATTTCTTTTACTAATGGGATTTTGTAAAAACTTCTTTTTGTGACGTTTTCAGAGTGAGACAAAAGAGACAACATACATACATATATATTAAACTGATGAAAGTGTTTTACATAAAGCAAGTTTTTATCCGTGGATAGTGATACAATCTGTTATATCCTTCCAGTTTGGATGATACGCTGTAGCAGTTTTCGCACGTTTTTTCTCCACCAACTCTTCTTCATATACGCAGTTACGGTGTTATAATTAGGCTAGTAATTAGTATCTGTACGCCGCATTCGTGTTCTGAGCAACACAATTTATACCTTATTGTATGGTTTTCTTTGATGTAGTGATCAATATATAGCTTACGAGGAGCACCATACGGTTCTGCGTCACAGAGGCATACATCTCCTTTCCAACAGCAATAATACTCTTACCCCTTACTAGGCCGGTCTCATCCCGCATTCTAAATTATTTCTCGCAGTTTGAGATATACCCGCAGTGGTCAGATCCATTGTTTAGGTTTCCGCTTTGTTAGGCTAATCCTCCCCCCATTTGAAGATTGTATTTCGGATAATGATTAACTTTTCTTGTCAACTTTGAGAATTGAAGAACTAGAATCCAGAGGAGAGACTGTCATTTTGGACGATTGACGCATGTACGCAAGTGTTGAGGTGACCCAGTGTTTGTTCCTTTGAAATAGCGTGTCCTACACTGTTCCTATCGCAACACCATTCGGTATCGCTACATAGCACACAATTGTTGACAAAGAGTGGGGTAATACAGGAGAGGAGACTAGGGAAGAGAGAGTATCTTTAGATATTCAAGCTGAAGTTATCACCAATTAACTTTTGTGTACTGGAGTGATCATTAGTAGTATTATTATCATTATAACACCAACTTTAATATTGATGATATGTGGATGCTGCCAGTGTAAATTGGAATATTACGTAATAAATTCAATCAAACAATGGCGCGATCTTTGAACCTCGGAATATACTTGCTGGTGTCTTTGATAGTGGTAAGTCATTTTCATTGTCTTTTCTTTTCAAACTCTGTTATACTATTTAGTCTAAGGTGACCATATTTGCCTGACTGGAATCCGGGACATTTATTGCGTGTCTGATATGGGGGAGGGGTCTAAGGGGAGGGGGAAAATTTTCAAGTGCCTAAGGTGCTCAGATGTAAAATGGTGATACTTAGAAGCACTTCTTTAAATCAATTTTATTTTCAAAAATGTAGCTTTTTGTTATATGAAATTTACTTACTTTACGTAAGAGTGCTAGGCTAGATCGATCTAGCATATTCCACTTTACACTGGCCCACCTGAAATACTGGCTAGTTCCGTTCTGCGACTGCGCACTTGACTAAATTTTGTTTTTACAATTATTTTACTAATAATGTGGGATATTTTCGAAATTCCTGAACATTTTGACGAATCGGGGACATTTTCGGGGACACTTGTTCATCGGGGACAGCACACTGTAATCGGGGACTGTCCCCGAAAATCGGGGACGTCTGGTCACCTTAATTTAGTCCTTCCTGCAGTGTATCGTATACCTATGTGTACAGGCTCGTCCACGTGAGATCTATGTGCGTCATTCCATTCTGTTCTGACGGTGTAAATTAATCCACATCGATTGCTAAATGTTATGAACTCATTCGACGTATTTCCCCCCTTATGTGAAACAAGTATAAGATTCGGTCAGAAGGGGGGGGGGGACCCACAGTTTATAAAATAGGAGGGTGTGTGACCCTGGGGTCGTTGAAGCCGACGTCAATTAGGGGGCCTGGGGGATCCTCCGTCAGAACATAACAAAAAATGAAAGAAGTAGACGTGCATGAAATGCTGCATTCTGAGGCATATTTATAGCTTATAAATTAGGTTCGCACTCAAGGTTTTGCTTATAACCATTTTTTTTTTATCTGAGGCTGAAAATAGGGGGTATTCATTCCTAAATCCACTGGATCCGCGACCTGCGTTACATCATGTGTGTCAATCACACATACTCCCCCCCCCCCCCTCTCCTACGTTCCTTTGTGAGTAACCTGTATAGAGTTTTATGCGAAACAGTTAAAAGGCGGTCAGGGTCCTTGACCTAGTACTCATCTTATTAGCTGCGCGCGACGGCTGAGGCAGTGGCGTGCGTACCTACAATAGTTAGCACCCGGGGCGGATCCTTCGTCACCCCGTGCAGGGATGCCGTCCTGAGAGAGGTGTCTAAGGGATGGGTTGCCCCCTCCATTTGAGAAATTTTTGTTTATTTACTGTTAGGTGGCTTAGATGGAAAATGATGCTATCTTTGGCAAAGGTTTGAATAGATTATATGTTCAGGATTTAACTCATTCTTTAGTGAATGTTTCTTTTTTTTCTACATGGTTTGTTCAAATATTCATTTTTTGGCTTATGGCATTGCATATTCCCCCTGACTGGTACCCGGACTGATCGCCCCCCCCCCCCCGCTTAGTACGCCATTTTGTAGAAGTAGCTGCAAGTGCGGATACCGAATGTGATCATACGAGTATAATTTTGCCACGATCGAAGATCAACAATGACTGACATTTTATCAAATAATTTTCCGACACAGAATTTAGTTTGTCAAGTGTTATAGACTATATACTTGTCATATGACAAATAGCACATTATGTGCAATTTTTCCCGAAGAGAAATTGATAATGAGGTACGTGGGTTCACTCCTTCAGCTTAGGCCGCCCGATTGGAGCCTTCCATTGGAAACTAGGGGCGCGGTCAAACAACACCCTACATCCCATTATGCATTAAATGATCAACAGTAGTGCCCCAAAATATGCTAGAATTTCACATATTGGCCACACAGGGGCAGGCCTTAACAAGCCTGTTTCCGAGTTACTGCCAACCTCAAATAATACCCCTCCCCACGTATCCCACCTCAACAAGATTATAATTATTTTGGAATGTTTTTTTTTTGTCAATGATCAGAAGTTTAAACAACTTTTAGAATGTTTGGAAAAATGCATCCGTGATTTCCTTAAAAAAGCCTAGGGTATGTTAGAACTTTTGTTCAATTTTCTATAGGCCGATTAAAAAATTCGGTGCCAGGTGAAAATACCTATACCGGGCTAAGAACCGTTTGGTAAAAGGAGGATGTGAAATATACGGTATTCCTCAAATCTGCCACTCAACATGTTCAAAACAACATGGTTTTAACTTTGAAGGCCGTCTGTTCTTTGATATCTTTGCCCACTCAGTGAATGGGGTGGATCTGGGATGGGGTGGTCGTTTAGGCGGGGATCCGTTAAGCATATGAAGAAGCTAGACCAAAAGCAAAATGCAAAGAAAGACGTGATAAGTTTCGGCTGTCACGCATGCACGAGGAAGGTAAGTTCAGCACCCATGGGGAGTTGTACACCAATATTTATCAACTTCTGTTTATCAAGCATAATCGACCACATTACTGGTATGCGTGCTCATTTGATCTCATTTGGTCACTTACTTTAAATTATCCTCTCTAGTGGTACCTGGAAACATCTAAGACCACAGGGGTTGCAACTCCCTCACAACTTCCTAGACGCTATGTACTAGCTATATGGCCGAACACGAAGACGAAACTTGCAGAATAGGTGGGAAATATTGCTCCTCCCTTTGGCTCTGTAACGTTGTTACAGTCTGCCCATTCCCCTCACCGTCCTTAATATCCTCTCTGGTCAGTTTAAGCATCATGCCACACCGACAGTGTACCATGGTTTACGAAGCTTATTTCTGCTCTGCTCTTCTTCCCTCCAAAAGTTTTCTGGCATACCATTGGTCAGTAGTTTGTGAAACATGAAAGTGGCATACCTGAGCTTCGAGATTAAATTTCAAACGTTTATGTTTGAAGTAACTACGGGTATCATGCAAATTTGTAATCTTTGCTCATTTTAAGTTATATTATCTTTTTAAAGCAATAGCTTGTGGGTTTTCTGCTTTATTCGTTGTTAATGGTCGGGACCGTTTAATCATCGACTTCATTGTTGCATGCTAAGGCCTTAAGGACACCACTAACGTAATGAAAATCTAGTACGGTCATATCTATATGAAATATACTGACAGTGATGAAGTTTCTTGTGGTAGAACGTACAATAGAAAGTTGCTTCCAGATTTAAGTTCAGAATACTTTTCACATTTTCGATTCTCAGATTTCTATGGTATACGGAGAAATAATCCGGCGACATGCACAAGATAAAAAAGGTTAGGCTTCGTACTCTGTTGCTCTGAATCTAACAGACTTAGTCTTGCCTAGAGCCTATGCCTAGACCTAGCCTAGGATACAACATTTGGCCTAGCCTGTGCCTAATAATAATATTGTAGCCTTACACCCTAAGTTATAGGCTAATTTATGTAAGGCCTAAATCAGTTCATAACTGCAATGTGGGTTAACCTGTAGCTTTCGTAGCCCTAAAATAAGTAATACATCGGTACTAATTTAGAATCTGTACCATTCCTAACCCTATTCCCTACTTCCTAACCCTAATTCCTATCCCTACTTCCTAACCCCTAACCCTACTTCCTAACCCTAATTCCTAGCCCCTAGTAAGCTTTCCCATTCATATGGTATGGATTCTAAAGTTAGGCCAATACATCTCAATTCGACAGAGTCCTAGTTATGTTGCTGTAAAAATTAAAGTGAATTGGGATTCTTGGAAGAAATGCCCATGCAGTCTACCTTTTTGTCTGAAATTAAAATATTATGCCATAACAATTTGAGAAGAATAATGCAAATATACAGCTCAATTAACTATGGTATCCTTTTACAGGATAAAAACTGCAAATTGGTCACATCAGAGAAACTAAATTTCAAAAATTATATCTGTGTCACAAGTACTATATAAGCCTAGAATAGAGCAAGAAACTTCCTATAACACTTCAATTCCAACGAGCGAAAAGAACAACATAAAATAAAAACAGTTAATTTTGGAAGAAGTAGGTCTAAGTCTTGCATGGTTTCATTTGGACCATAATTTTTGCAAACTTTCCAGCCTAGGTTACTTGTGAAATGCTTATCAAACAGGACATTCGGACTTTAAAGCTGCCATGCATCACTCACTCACTATAAAATAAAATTCTTTATTATTTGTTAAATGCAAGTTGATCATGGTTAAATCTGTCTGCAATCTATAACTTGCCTTAACAACTTATTTCAGTCATATCAATTTAAAATCATTTATAACAGAGAAATTAGAGCTATCATGAGTATGAGAAAATCGATTTATATGTGAAATAGATTTCAAATAGATATAAACAACATGTTCAGGATGAATAGTCAAGTTAAGGTTTATCTCAATTATACACCATTTATTTTCAAGATGTTTTAGCTAAGAGAGAAAAAAGACAGGGACAAAGTTGGTATACTGTTTCCTTAGCAAGACTTCATCGTGAACTTCGGTCCAGGGGTGGCCGCGATGAAGATGACAACGACGATGACGATGATGATGATGAAGATAGTGAGCGAGGAGAGCCTGAACAGGTGATCTTCCGCAGAATAGCTGATACAAGAGCAGTTTCAGGTGATAATCTTTTGGTGTTCTAAAATTTTGCTTCTGAGTTTGCAGTTGTTTGCGAGAAGAATGAAATTAATCATAATCTTCAAGAGTGTTGCAAACAAATTGGATCATACAAGAGAATTGATAAAGTTATGTTGAACACAAAACTTTCTGTATTGGACTTTAATTGGACTTTTAATTATTGCAGTGGATATAACTCAACAGATAGTTCTGCACGGTTTATTGGTTATAACCATCTGCAGGCATCTCTCGGGTAGATTAAGAAAAAGTAGATTATGCGTGGCTGGATGAGAGTAATTAATGAAAGCAAATTACAGTTTGAGAGTGGGGTGTGTCTTGTCACAATGCTGCAACAAGCTAAAGACAATTAGTGACAATTAGCGTTTCAGTTCTCAGATACTCATACAGTATATATATCAACATTCATTTTCTGTGATTTTTTTTCTTTTTTCAGCTACATACCAAATTCGGTAAGTGTGTTTATAAAAATTCTTTTCATAAGTGTAATTATTCATTAAGAATACTAATACTGCATATTAGTGTACATACAGTACACAAATGTGGCCATATTGTATCACAGCAATGCATGGACTATCTTAAGCAAATCCTGGTTACTTTTTTTTTGTACAAAGATAAAGAAAACAAAACTGGATGTGAATTTGTAAAACTTTGATTCAACAACTTATCAAATTCGAAAATTGAATTAGTAAATGAAAGAAGTAAATGAACAAATGAAAACTGGTTGGGAAATGATACACATTGAAAAAGAGCAAATGGTAAATCACTGGGTTTGTATTAACCCAGAGGTTAGTGATTTTAATCCTGTTCTAGCCATTAATTTCTTTACTCTTTAGTCTTTTCCATTGAATTCTAGTTGTGAAATGTGCATTTTATTGACAAAATCTTCCTTCAAAATTCTTTAAATTAAAGGAAGGACCAGTTATCTCAATAGTGAAAACCTTACATTAGTTACATATAAGTTTAATTTCGTATGTTTTCCACCAAACATGTACCAGACTTGATGATATAATGATTTAATATAATTATGCAAAGGAAATTAATAGATGTATACATTTCAATTTAGGGCACTTCTTTTAACGAGATAGAAGCAAAAGAAAAATTCACTCCACCTACCCGTAATTTTCATATAAACTTAATTGTAATGTTTCTCACTATTTGATGTATTTTTGCGCATTTTTTTCTTTTTCAATAGGCTTGTTGGTGGAAATACAGATAATGAAGGAAGATTAGAAATAAGGAAGAATTCTGGACCATGGGGAATGGTTTGTGACGACAGTTGGACGTTTGAAAATGCATTTGTTGCTTGCAAAATGCTCGGCTACAGGTTTGTACAATATTTGACTTGTATACAACATACATTTCAAAGAGATAGTGAAGTGATACTAAAACAACCTAACAACACAGGGCTTTCAGTTTGACTGTTTATCTCCTGTTGCCTCAAATTCCATATATATGATGACAAAATAGTTCATTAAAGTTTTAAAATTTTTCCTCATCATTCCTTGTGCATGAATAAATATTGCTAACATTGTTTTTTCAATAATTACGTTGAATCTTGATCTTTTAAATAGTTGCTAATTTATTTTCATTCGGTGACAAAGTACAGGATGATACAGCTACTTTGTATCCGCTGTTAATATAGTCACATGTGATAGGTGTAGGACTAGGCTTTTCAGAGGTCAGTGAATCAACACTAAATGGCTTGCAAGCTAGCAACATGTGGGAAGTTTCGTAGACTTGGCCAGAAAATGGTGAATCAAGGCTATAATAGCGACTTTAAATATATTCTATCATGGGAGGATAGAAGGATCAGAGGAAAGGATACTAGGGGGTCTTATTGAAACAGTTTGAATGGCAAATAACAAGTACAATAACTTTAATCTAATATTTGCCATAACAACAACCCCTTCTTGAACTCTTAGTAATTCTGAAAGTATGAAAACCTTTCCTGTTCTTTGTTGATACCTTGCTGGAGGCAGAAGGAATACATGTGATGGTGTGTGTGTGTTTGTGTGTATGTGACAATTGGTGGAGATCAAAGGTCATTTGCAGTCAACATGTAAGTCTAAGTCTGAAAGTCTTGTAAACCTGATAACTCAGGAAGTACATCCTTGTTGAACTTAATTCTTACTATCCAGCTTGGTGAGTGTAAGAATCCTATCAAAATTGGTAGGGGGTCATTTAAAGGTCACATGAGGTCAATAGGTGTCAAAGTCTGAAACCTTTTAAACATGATAACTCCAAAATTAAAGCTACAATGAATCTGTGAATTCTCCAATGCCATGATTTTCTTTTGGTGAACATAGTTTGATCAAATTCAGTTCAGTTTAGTTTTGTGAAGGGGCTCTATATATATAAGTCTCTAACTAAAGCTACATTCATCCAGGAAATGCTGTTTCAAAGAGATAGTCTTTCTTTAAACACACTCAAGTGGCTCTTATCAGTTTTCACCTGCTGAGCTTCAAGAATTCAAATTAGCTATTTAATTTTCTCCGTGAATTATACTAGATGACTTTTGCTTTGGCAGTAGGTTGTGAAAATATTTTCAGTGTATAAATAATTCCATGTAACTCTCATTCCTTAATAATAATTATGAAAGGGATGGTTGGTGGCTGAGCTGATTTACTAGCTCAAAATTGGTAAAAGAAAATGAAATTTTATTCATACATCTATGTGTCTCTATTTCACATAGGGAGAGTTTTTTTTCTGGATATTGAAACATTGTGGAATGAGATTTTTGTACTGTAAAATCCTTACCAGTGAATTAAATGGTTGATAGAAATCTCTGTTCTGATCTGGTTCTCGTTTCATTCTTGGAAAAGTTAACTCACTTGCCGCACATTAGTCAGATAGTTATGTGGAATTGTAAACCAACTGGCTTTCTGATTTTCTTGACATTTGGTCAAAAAAGGTGCTTCAAGGAAGGATATTGTCAGTGTGTATATTCAACCCTGGAGCTATAAACAGTTTATAGCTCCATGATTCAACCATGGTATCTGGTATTTAACAAAATGCCATCATATTTCCTTTCCAAGAATACAGCGTGAACTCAAATCAAGCATTACTTCCCCCTAGTGAATTTCAACAGTTCTCCCTGTCTTCTTGTAAATTGTGGGTATTTCCTTAAAGGCACAGCTGAAAACTGTCAAAAGGAGCAGATGTTTGGATTGGGTAGGGAAATCCCTGCTTATCTCTAAGAGAATAACTAGAGCACTGTCATGTTACTTTGAAAGACTTCAGTTTACAACGTGGAAGGCCCTAAGGGGCTTTATTCTTAAAGTCATTTTCACTTCTATTGTGTAATATAATTGTATTTGGATGACTTTATGTCTCAAAACATTTTCCTAACCCCTCCTTGAGTATTGTATTCCGCCTGAGTTTTATATTAAAGCAGCTGTTGGAATTGAGTTTGAATAAAAAATGATTCTCATGATATTCAACACACGAATCTTAATATATATATTTATAGATATATATATATATATATTCTGAAGTTAAAGGTTACATGTGAATTTGATTGATATTAAACAGGAAATCTTATCTTGCCACACAAATGTTGAGATTCCAAGCAACTTCTTAAAGTAATCCATCACCAAATAAACATCAGTTTGTGAAATAGTGGGGGATCATAGTTTGATCAATTATAATCTTACATTGAGCACTATTTGGTAAGGTTTACAAAAATTGCTGCCCAAACGAAATAAGCTTCTTTAAACGATACTCCTCTCAGTGGCATCTTTAATGTAGACTCCTTTTGCTGTATTAAGTCAATATTATTTCAAGCCAGGGGCAGTTCGAGGTGCCAAAGGTGCCTGCTTTCCTACATGTAAGAGGACCTGGTGAAAATTTTCAAATCCAGTTTGTTAAGGCTTCTGCGATAAATTGTAGTTGTATAGTTGTATGACCTAGTTATGATTATAGCATATCAACTTATCTGCCTTCTGTGAAATAGTGCTCTTGGGAGATGTTTTAAAAATCTCAGTACTTGTTTGCTAAATTTAAACTTTGACCTTTCCAGCTTACTGCACTAAAAGCTCATTGAAAATGGGGCTGTTCTATGCAATTTTCATATCAATATTCATTATTTTTATAGAGTTATCAGTCGTTAAAAATTTTGAGCTGAATAAAATTTGCCAGATTTTTTAACGAGTCTGTAGGTTCTACAAACTTCAATATAAATTTGCAAGCCCCTCCAACAGATCATGCGCCAATCAAATCTCTCTGTTTTGTTTACGACCGTTAGGCCTCAAGGACTACATTTACGTTCGTGGCTGGCCTGTCTTAGGTTATTTCTCTTCAATGTCAGAATGGTATCTTTCTCTCGGTCTTAACGATGTAGCTTACAAAATAATATCATTTCCTTTCATTGCAATGAAGTAACAGATGTTTTCAGACGTTTCCTCTGTGGACAATACCAGTATAGGACTGCGTTAAAATCTTGATCAGGCCACATGTGTAAACAATTTTTTTACATTTGTGTAATGAACATGCTGACATGGGCAGTGGCAGTGACTTTACGGTAAATCGTTCGCACCACAAGGGCAACAGAAAACAATTTCTTTCTTTCGATTGCAACAGCTATTCTCCATTAAATCCACCTGGTCAGAGTTCATTTAGAATAAGAAGCTTTGAATCTACTTCGGAAGTTTGTTTTTCAAAATTCATCAGCAAACAGGTATTGAGACTTTAAACTAAAGTGATACTGTAAGCCTTTGTTAGAGCTCAGATCAAAAGAGGGGGATGGCAAATTTTATTTTTTTAGGGCAAGTATGAACTGTTTTGGATTTTCAGTGAAATGGCAGGGCACTAGGGTAATTTTACAGCTTTTCAAATGGGCACCAAACTAAGTTTCAAGAATTTGAATGGGCACCAAAGCATTTGTTTCCAAAGTGAGAGAAAGCGATGAAAGAATCGACAGAAAAGGGAAAAAAAAAAGATTTATGACATCTTTGGTAAATCCTTATCTTTGGAGCGTTATGTTCCCCCTCCCTACCCCCCACCCCTGCTGAGCTGCTTATAATGGCTGTTTTCTGGCACAAATATATTGCTGTAGTTGTGTAGGATTTTTGAGACCTGATTTAGCTTGATAATCAAGATAATTATGGAAGCACCTATGGAAACTTGAATATAAAATGGGGTCCAGTAGTTGCCTTTGGTTATGGATAATTTTGTTACGGCAAGTGACAATTAAGGTGACCAAAGGCATTTTGCCGTCGGTCGTACGGTGCAGTCGGTTAATTTGAGCCTGGTCTTGCAGGTCAGTCCTGTTTGAAGTAGGTTGGTTTGTTGTAGTTGAACTATGCCATTTCTCAACTTAGAGAAATTGAAGGAGTGGGAGTGCCATGTGCATGAAGACTGCAGGGAAATGGCCTTTGACAACATCATCATAACTCCCCCCCCCCCCCACCAGAGTATTATAAATAAGTTTTGAAAACAAATTATGCACTGAGCAAAATCTTTTGAAGTTTCACAGAGGAAATATATCCTTTGTTTAGGACCAAAGTTGAAAGGGCTAATAGTTGGAGAGAGTTTTGTATACATATTTTTTAAACGTGGACATAAATATCAGCATGTGCTTGGTTTCGTTTAACTTGCTACAAGCCTGTCATGTTTTCTCGTATTTTCTAAAATAAATTTAGTGGAAGGAAAGATTCCCACCTCACTATGTGAAAAGTTTGCTGGTCGTAAATTACAGAGAGACATGAACCACAGGTAAACTGTGACATATTTAATGTCCTTAACAGTGTATAACATCTGGCTTTGTGTGTAACACAATAGCCTATGAAACAGATCTATATTTAAAGCACACCATTTTTACCGTGTTGAGTGGTTAGTGTCACAACTCCACAAATGTCTGATTTTTTAAATAGGCGTATTAATTATGTGACTACTTGATACAGAGGTTAGGACTTAACCTAAAACTAAAACCATAGCAAAGTAACCTTTTGCATCAAACTGCTGAATAGGTGTTTTGAAGTAAAAATGGTGTAATTAGCTTGAATTCTTCGTGAGTACTGAAACTTTCATGTATGTAATTTATGATTTGAAATGAGTACTAGGAAAATTTGAAGGCTGTACTGAGGAAGACCATGGTTATAAAAGGTTTTCTACCAACTTTGACCTTTGTTAACCACTGGGGTTTCCTAGGATAATTGGAAGGGAAACTGGTAGTGTGGTAGCATGGGGCTATTGAAGGAATTTTGTACACATGAGATCAGATGGAAAACTGAATTGTTCACAAGGAGGATCAGTTTGTAATTTGATTCTCTCTTGACATTGACCTCCTTGCCTGTGGGGAAGGTAGAGTCCCCAGGTGAGATGTGTCTCAAGGTCAGCGAGGTCAACCAAGATAGATTATTGATAAGAATTTTAGGTCCATAAAAGTTAACCCACTTGGATGATGAGACTATGGAGAGGAATGAATGAATCATCTGGAATGAATTACAATGGATAAAGGTTAAAGTAGTCTGGTTTGATTGAAGATACAAAGCATCGACCATCTTTGATTGAGGATATGTGTTACCTGTTAAGATAGGTACAGCGGTCTTGTTTGATTAAGAATATTTAGCAATGTCAAGTTACAGACAGTACAAAGCCATATGTATGTATTTGTATGTATGTACTTTAGATCCTCCTGCAAGCAGGAACTCGCGAAAAAGCCTCATTGGCTTATCAAAGCCGCTAGCTGTTCGAAGTCAGTGTCTTACATTCATATTTAACGTCCATGATTATGAATTGTTAATTGTCAACAACTTTGTAACTGGACGACATACATTAATCTTGGAGTGACTCTAAATGGGGACCTTATGATTGAAAGGAACCGGCATTAACCACTGAGCGAACACTCCACGTTTGAAGATATGTTTGAAGATATGTAGCCCTCTTAAGTTAGGTACAGTTGGATGAGAATATTCAGTGCTATAGGTAAAGTGGTCTTGTTCATTTGAGGATATGTATCCGCTGTTTAAAAGTTAGATACAGCGGTCTTGTTCGATTGAGGATATGTAGCCGCTGTTAAGTTAGGTACAGCGGTCTTGTTCATTTGAAGATATGTAGCCGCTGTTAAGTTAGGTACAGCGGTCTTGGTCGATTGTGGATATGTAGCCGCTGTTAAGTTAGGTATAGCGGTCTTGTTGGATTGAGGATATGTAGCCGCTGTTAAGTTAGGTAAAGGGTCTCGTTGGATTGAAGATATGTAGTTAAGTTAGGTACAGCGGTCTTGTTCAGTTGAGGATATGTAGCCGCTGTTAAGTTAGGTACAGCGGTCTTGTTCAATTGAGGATATGTTAGCCGCTGTTAATTTAGCTAGGTATGTACAATAGTCTTGTTCATTTGAGGATATGTAGCCGCTGTTAAGTTAGGTACAGCGGTCTTGTTGGATTGAGGATATGTAGTTAAGTTAGGTACAGTACAGTGGTCGTGTTTCAATTCAGAAAATTTAGTGCTGCCAAGTTACATAGTTTACTTAAACCTCATGTTTGAGGATACCTACCCCTTTTAAGTTAGATGCAGTGGTCTTGTCTGGTTGAGACTATTGAGCACTGTTAAAAACATTTTAAAATTATGTTCAATACTCCCAGAAGACGCTTGCACCATAAACATAAGATAAGTCAGTTACCAATCGTCCAAACCGAACATATGCCCAGTATTACTCTTATCTTATCAGCAAATATTCTTCAGCTGCTCCCCAGCTAAGCTATATGCAGTGACTGATTTGTGGTGTAATCAGGGAAATGCCTATGGGACCTTAGCTATCATGTAGCAGTTTTGTTCCAGCACTTCCATTGTGTTAAAAAGTGACTAAAATTGTGGTATTCTTGACCTGCATATATGTAGCACTGTAGTTTACATAATGTAGCTTTGTTTATGGAGGATAAGTATGTAATGATAACCCATTATATACTATTGAACTCCCTTTAGCCTTGGATTTGGCATTGGTTTTTGGCTGCTGTCCACTATTGTCACAAGTAATCTATAAACCAATAAAGACTTAATCATTGTGACATGTTCTGTATATATAGTTCACAATCTATTTGTTGAAAGTGCACTGTACTAGAAACGAACTTATAGTCTGCAAAATCCTACAATGTAGCTATGCCAGTAACCCATGTACTGAGGCCATGAATTGTTTAACAATAACATTTACAGCAAACACCTTATCCCATTTGTAGATTTAAAGCCCCTGGATAGATGTACACAATCATGGAGATTTAGTGTTTAAAGGTATGCTGTATTGGCCCCAAATATGCTAGATATTAAAATATGGTCACCTTTGGTCAAAATTCTTAAACTGTTTTTATTACAACCTTCGAGGAAAGTTTTCTCACTGGGACATTCATGCAGTCATCGTGTGTGTACCTTAAAAATGTCTGAGAACAATTTGGAGAGTAAAGACCTCCAGGAAAGTACTTTATGAAAACTTCTAGCAATTATAGCGTGCTATATGATGTGGGGCCTATTCTGACTACCTTTAAATCTTGTGTGGCAGTTTCGAAGGAATTTGAATCTTGTCTCATATTAATTACTATGGTTTCTGCATGCAGAAACTGCTATGTACATATTTGCACAAGCTTGTACAGTAATTTGGCCATTTTGCATAGCATATATAGTCATTCGATACTGGATAAATTATTCCCTGATAAGCTGCTATCTGAGAGTCCAAACACAGTGTAACATATAAATCTCTCTATGTACTATCATCACATGTGAAGGATCTGCATATATATTAAACAGTAGTAAATATATATATGACCGTGTACCTTGTACTGTAGAAACTGCTACACAAGTTACATATTATATACACAGCAGTCAATGTAAGTTTTACATGGTATGGTACTGTTCAAATTAGTCAACGGGAATACCCTTTAGTACATGTACGTCATGTAACCCATCAGAATAACTTTGTATACCCTGTGTATATGATGCCATTACCATGACTACGGAGGCTTGAACATGAAGCTAACCAGGGGTTTGCAATCCATAGATGTCTGTTATTACTGTAATATATTAAATGTGACTTCAATTAATGGTGGCGTCTAATCGTCGTTGATAGCTCATGTCAAGTCATGGACCTGGAGTCACTTTATTATCTCCGTGGGGAGACACCTGAAGGGAACTTTTCCCGAGTCTATTTACATTTGATCTTTAGTGAGTGTGAAGTATGGCTCGTTAAAACGATACCATCATTAATTGACTTTTTACAAGCCAGAGCAAACATGAATGAAAAAACGGTCTCCTTTCTATAGTGTTCACAATCCTTGCAATTTCTTGTTAAAATTGGATGTTAATACAAATTCCATTACATGTATGTGTATGTGTCAAAGGCATATATTTACTTTGACTCTTACTTAGCTGTCCCCTCACAACCTCAGCACTATCACTCTATACATAGGAGTATATACTATAGGAGCCTAATTTGGTTTGGGGGGGGGGGGGCTGCAACGAATTGCCCAAAAAATATAACCAAACTTTTTCGCGCGCTCCGCGCGTTCAACATGTTAATGTGCATATCATTTAGGCTTTTTTAGTTATTACATCACGTGCCAATAACACAGTCATTTTCCGTGTTATTACCCTTCCATATTGGTTATAATTATTGGGGAAGTCGTTACAATAATAATGATAATAATAATATCAGTTTAACCATTGAAAAACACATTGCAAATTATTTTTCTTTCAGTAGGTGCCTGAAAAATTCTCAGCATATTGCCCGAATTTTCACAACAATTTTTGGTTGGGGGTCTGCAGCCCCTTCAGCTCCCCGCCTCCTACGCCATAGTGCCTAGAGTGAATGTGGTAAACTTTTGAACACTGTACCCCCTCTTTTTTGCGAGGAGACACGTAAGCTCGTCACTTGTAAATATCCTTGTAACCAGGTAAGATTTGGAATATTTTGGACTGTTTATCAATCCTTCATAAAATTACACTCTCAGTTGTCTGTATGTTTTTTTTTATTTTACAGGGGGGTCATGTCCGTGCACCTAAGAGCGAATCCCCGCTTTGGATCAGGGAGCTTAGATTTCATCATGGATGATGTCTCATGTAACGGAAGTGAGGAGAGCCTCGGAGAATGCCAACATCAGTGGGGCTCCCACAATTGTGACCGGGCGACAGAAACTCTTGGCGTGACTTGCCTGATAGACTTTATTGACGAAGGTATGATCACATCAAAGATCAAATCACTATTAACTACATAGTATTTCAACAGGGGTGATGTTGGCAAGGGAGGGGTACCTTGGTTATACTCCCCACTGCCTCCCTCCTATCAAGTTTTGTATTGTTTTATGCTATACTTCTCTACGGCGGTGAAGGGGGAAAGGATGAAGAAACTTTATCCATCCATCCATCATTTCTTATAATCAGCAATGATAAATAATAATGTGAGACAAGTGTAATGCTAAAAGGAAACTTTGAGATACTTGGCACCCTCAAGACTTCATAGTTTTAACCGCCTCCCCTCCCCCCTCCTCATTTCTTTTGTCCTTCCCAGACCACACACACTTCACCACAGTCTCGCACCTTCACAAAATAAGTGGCTACCCCGCTGCCTATAGATATGAAAGTTTTTTTTTTGTATATTTGCATTGATATCACATTTATGACAATTAAAAACGATTTTTGTGTATTGTTTTTCGTTTTGATATATTTCATCAGACCACCTTTGAAGTTCAGTGTTCTACCAGTGTAACACTGACATTTAAAATACAACATTTATGATTTTTGATACATCCTGGTTGAAATTTGGTTCTCATGACTCGACCAGTTAATATTGACAGGAGGGGAAATTATTTGCCCTTGGGACAACTTGCCGAAATCTTGGAAATGTTTTGGCAGGAAGTAAAGATTAACAGGTTGAAATGTCTGTTTAAAGGAGTTTAAATGTCATGTTTGAGAACTGGAGTGAAATGAGTCACAGTAGTAAATGAAATAACTTTGACACATCCTCCCACAGTAGCCTACAAATGGCATATTCTGGGAACTGGAGTGAAATAAGTCACCATAGTAAATGAAATAATAACTTTGACACATCCTCACCCAGTAGCCTACAATGGCATGTTCGCGAACAGAACATCAGTCCTACTGAACCGGAAGGGGTAGTCAGTAAATGTATTTTATTAATCTGTAGGTGTTCAGAATGAATTGATCGTCGGGGTGCATTTTCGGAATCACCCATTGAAAGGCTGTTATAGTAGATCTCTGATCGTAAATTTCTGAACCTCTGTACGATCCACTACTCAAGTTGTTCAAACCGGTGGTCAATATCCATTCATTACATTAGAATGTGAAGATGAAATTCATTAGTATTGAATAATAGCAAATTTTCTTTCAAACGATGAAGAAAAAATTCGCAGCTTTTCGAAATTTGGTAAAAACTTACCATAAAAAGTCAACCCAAGATAAGAAGCTGCTTTAAGATCCCATGGGTAGGTTTGAAGATACATTGATTTCCTGGTTCACACTGAACAGCTGTCATCCAGTTAATGGGTTCCTAAGCCTTCCAGCCAAGCAAGAAGTAATGTCTGCATTACTCAATGCTAGTAAAAGCATATGCAGTATAATTGCAAAACGAGGACAGTGATGACAAAAAAATAAAATAAAATAATAAAAAAATATACATATATATAAAGGCCAAACTTTTTCCACTCAACAAGGATGCTATGTTAACATTTTCAAAAACAGACTCAAAACTTATCTATTTTTGACTGCCTTCCCTGAGCACTAGCGCCACTGAGCATTGGTTTTCCTCTGGATATTGGCGCTATATAAAATTTGCATTAATTATTATTATTATTATTATTATTTTGATAAATTGAAATATATACCTTTTTGTGAAAATGTTAAAAACTGGAATGTAAATAAAAAGTCAAAACCACAGTAAGATTGAAAAAAAAATATGAGAAAAGTACAAAGACAATGCCAGGAAAAAGTTGGATCCGGTCAAAGAATCATTATCTCAAGAAGGGTGCACCATAGATGAATGTGTTACTTTGTTTGTGAATGTACCATTACAAGTGCAAGAATCCTGTTGGTCATGGTGTTAGGTCACAGTTCAGCAGAGGTCAACATGTGAAATCTCAAGAAAGGAAGCTTTTGATTGATCTCAAAGTTTGTCTGTAGATGTCCCATATTGAGTAGATGGAGCTGTTGTTTTTTGTTGGAGATCAAAGGCCATGTGAAGTCAAATGTGGTTAATATGTGAAAATCTGTAACATGATGTCTTTTAGAAGGAAAGCTTGGATGTGTTGTAAAAGTTGTATGTAGACACCCCATATTGAGCTGACTGAGCCTTTTGTTTTTGTAGGAGGTCAAAAGTCATGTATGGATATAGTCAGGGATTTGCATAGTCCTAGTTGCCAGGGGGATATGCAAATAAGGGGTGCACCACTTTATCACTGCACCACCTATCACTTCCTGTTGCTCCCAATGTTTCCATTCTACATACCCACATTTTCAAGGGAAATTTTCTAATTCAGTTGCTTTATAGTTCCACAAAGTAGTTTTTCAGACAATAGTGCATTTTAATGGTGAACATTTGAAAATGTTTAGTGTCTGAAATCCAAGACGTAAATGATAGGATGACTTGCAGTCACCCATTCTGACCCCATATGCTTGAACCATGACCCCCGGTAGGTATTCAAACAAAAAAACGGGGGTAAATTTTGTCGTAATACATGGTTCCAAGTTCATAGTTACACTTTCTAAGAGAGGCCTTAAAATTGTATTATTTGTTATTCAATTTGTTTGGGGAATAAAATAAGAGAACAGAGGAAATGTAAAAATAATCTTTTTTGGAACCTGCAGGAATTCTCCCTAGTTGTTTTCACTTATCTTTCTCTTTAGATTTACTGTTAAAGTTTTGTATTTGTTTTGGTGTAACCCCTGACTTTTGACCTTACATCCTGGGTTTTATGCAAGTTTATATTATCCCAGGTATTGTGTGTCTGAGAGTAATCCAGTCAAGTATTTTCATGTACTTTAAAACTGACCTTTCTATCTGTTTTGGCAAAGCATTTATTTTCCTCCTTTTTATCTTAATGCCCAACAGCATGAGTGGGAGGGAAGGGGGGGGGGGGATTTTGAAACGTTCTGAGAACTGTTTCAAAACTGCGTACAGGGTTACACAGCATGACATAAATTACATCTTGCTGTGCATATTTGTAGTAAATTCTTTATTTTGATGGATATACTTCCACTGGGGGAAAAAAATGAGAAAATATGATTCATTAGTTGATAATCTCCAACCATGTCTGTAGCTGTATGTATGAAGGGCTGTAGACACAATGGAAATACTATGTGGTTTAGTAAATTTACCATAATTGATGTCTTACCTGTCTCTTCACTACAACTGCACATCAGGTTTTGAGTTTGATCAAATTTTTTCTCAAAATTAATTTGTATCCTTCTTACAATTTGAGAAATATCATTGATTTAAAGAAATAGTCCCTCTTTCATTTTAAAATGAAAGATTTAGACACAAAAACAACACAAAACAAACAAACAGACAGACACAAAAGTAAACAATGAAACATGGAACGGTTGATTTATGAAATTCAAAGACTGTTTTTCTGAAAATTAATTCTTATCCTTCTGACAAATTTAAAATATTATTGATTATAAAACAGTTCCCTCTTTCAATTTCAACTGAAATATTAAAAACAAAACAAAACAAACAGACAGACAGACACAAAAATAAACAATGGAACAGTTGATTTATCAAAATTCAAAGACTGTTTTTCTCAAAATTATTTCTTATCCTTCTTACAATTTTAAAATGATCATTGATAAATAAAAAGTTCCCTCTTTCAATTTCAACTGAAAGATTAGAAAACAACACAAAACAGACAGACAGACATACATACACAAAAGTAAACAATGAAACATGGACGGCTGATTTATCAAAATCAAAAACTGTTTTGCTCAAATTAATTCTTACTTTGTTACGATTTAAAAATTATCATTGATTGAAAGAAATTTTCCCTCTTTTTTAAACTGAAAGATGAAAAAACAAACAGATAAACACAAAACCATGCAGTGAAACATGGAATGGTTGCGTTATGGTAATTTATACCAGGTCTAAATCTGGCTCATTGGAGTTGTAAATCGCCGCGATGTGTTATGTCTTGGCTACCACCTTTCTTGGTTAGAATATCTGTTACAGCACTGAATGCAAAGTTACAAACACAACAAGATAGGAAAAAGGCCATTCCCCACCAATTAAGAAAACATGAACAGATTATTTAAAAAATTATCATTGTCCTTATTGGTTAGTGTCCATAAGTTAGTGTTACCAATAACTTTGCAATGATTACAGAACTGGAATTCTTTCACATAATGGCTCTGACTTTATTCAATTTCAAGATTGTAAAAGTTGAGTCAGTTGCTCTGTTAGTTTTGTCTGATGATCCCTCAACGTGTGAAACTCTGAGTAACATTTTACTACTAGTGTTCCACTAGTCTCAACTAATTCTCATCTATACTTTCTCTTCTGTTGCTGTCTTCCTCACCCAGATCACCCAGAATGTTTTACCCTCCAGAGTGGGGCAGACTACAGGGGTACGGTGTCACAGACTATATCTGGCCTCACTTGCCAAGCGTGGAATGAGCAGACACCACATAGGCACGGTTTCTTGCCGGATAGCTTCCCTGGATTCGGTCTCGGGGACCATAATTACTGCAGGAGCATGGGCAGGGCGAGGGCACCCTGGTGTTTTACAACCGATCCAGAGACCGAGTATGAATACTGTAGTGTTGGGCAGATACAGTCTAATTGTCGTAACCCTGGTGAGTTCAACACCCCCCCCCCCCCTGGGGTGAAAACCAACCCTGCTTAATAAAAATATAGATATTTGTCTACAACAAAGGGAGGCAAAATGCAGCCAAATTGTTTTTCTGTGGCTGGGAAGGTTTACAAAACCTTATTGATACAGCCTGTGAAGCAGTATAGCAAAGAAAAATGTGAAATAAGTACCCTTAGGGGAGTTTGTATATAGCGGTTACTTGTTGAATTTTAGGATTATTTTAGACCACACAATAGTGACAAAATAAAGATTGTTTAGGCTGTCGAGATTGAACGCATAATGAGAACTTTAAGGGAAGAAAGCTTCAACAGATATTTTGGAAAATAAAAAATGTGAGCATGGTAGCTTGTTGGGATTATAAAAATAAAAAAAAGAGAAAAAAAATAAATAAATAAAAATGTTAAAAAAAAATTTAAAAAATTGACAGGGTACTAGATGCAACATAAGAAAGGGGGAAATCCGTATGCTTACGAGCACATATATACACCTTTTTGTAATTAATGTAATTGTCCTTTGTCATTTTTCACAGTATCCCCAGAATGTTACATAGCACCAAACGGTTCTGACTACAGAGGGTTTGCCTCTACCACGGTCACAGGGATGAATTGTGTCAACTGGTTAGACGACTCTACTTTCCTGCATAACTTCAAACCGGAAAATTTTCCCAACCAGGGTCTGGGGGATCACAACTACTGCCGAAACGTCGACAGCCAGAAGGCACCCTGGTGCATATCGGCAGATCCTTACTCAGAGACGCACTGGGAATTATGCGACGTGGCACCCCCCATGCCATCCTGTGACCGAGAGGTCCCGTTGATAGTCGGTTAGCCCGTGATTTCATTTGGTTCTCGAGAAATGCTATCGCCAGGAAATGAAAATACGATCGTTTAGGTTTTTTTTTGTTTTTTTTGGATATGATATGATAAGATATGATATGATATGATATGATATATATATGATATGATATAAATCTTGACGGAATAAATCTTCAGCCAAATATTTTGAAGCAGGATACAGGGTTTGCTTCTCAATCTCTAAATGTTGGGATGGCAAAATTTTCTAGTGTCATACACAAAATCTTAGACTGAAAGGCTGTATTGGTATTTTTTCACATCACTGGCAAAGGTCTGATTTCAGCAGGGTTTGGAAAAACTGAAAAAAATTAAATTAAAAGTTTTCAATGTCCTCTGAAAAATTATGTAGTATGAATAATGTACGTATTGAAAAACTTCTGAAACTGGACCATATTTCACATATTTTTGCTAACTTTCTGTTGTAGGAATCTCTTGTATGGTTTTGCTGTATAACAACTTTTATGTTACTTATAAAGCTATCAAACTATAGACCAAACTTTTGTTGTTTATGAAAATTTATGGATTTGTCGTGAAATAATATGCTGGCCGTTTAAACGCTGCCTGCAATGCTGACATACGGAACGCAACCTGACTCAATTGAACTATCTGACCCAGTCCTGGATAGTCATGGTTGTTTAAATGCTGCCTGCAATGCTGACATACGGAACGCAACCTGACTCAATTGAACTTTCTGACCCAGGCCTGGATAGTCATGGCCGTTTAACGCTGCCTGCAACGCTGACATATGAAATGCAACCTGACTCAACTGAACTATTTGACCCAGGCCTGGATAGTCATGGCCGTTTAAACGCTGCCTGCAACGCTGACATATGGCACATAACCTGACTCAATTGAACTATCTGACCCAGTCCTGGATAGTCATGGCCGTTCAAACGCTGACATATGGAACGCAACCTGACTCAATTGAACTATCTGACTCAGTCCTGGATAGTCATGGCCGTTGAAACGCTGCCTGCAACGCTGACATACGGAATGCAACCTGACTCAATTGAACTATCTGACTCAGTCCTGGATAGTCATGGTCGTTTAAACGCTGCCTGCAATGCTGACATACGGCACATAATCTGACTCAATTGAACTATCTGACCCAGTCCTAGATAGTCATGTACCACTCATAATCATACAACCAAACCCCTCACACTGGCCGACCCATGAGTATACATTGAACGACTCTTACGTGCAATACCGCTTCCCCACTCCAACTGGCTATATTTGTCGAATACCGGACAGTTGTAGCTGTGAACCGATGCCACACTTTGAGCAGCCCTGAAAGCCGATGCGCCTAAAAACTGGCTAAATTTTTGTCGTCAGTAAATGCACACTGCCCTGACTATCCATGATTCTCCATGTCACAGTGATCCAGTCGGGTCCGGTCTCCTTCTGTCATGCAGCGTGCGGCCGACGTAAGGCAATGGCTCGAAAACGATAATGAACCGTAACCTTGTGTCTTCAAAGCATTTACTTCCCACATTTGATTTGGTTCTGATTCGCTGTAATTGTACCGATTTTGAATGTACATGTTACAACATGGTGGCTTTCCTTTACTAGAAAGTTGAATTGTGTTAACTTTGTTCGCTATTTCAGGAACAGAAGTCGATGTTTTGGAATCATTCTGGGTTGTGGAAGGTGCAGCAATACAAGGTTATAACAGAAGGTAATTGGTGTTGCATTTTTGGCCCTTTTGGCATGCCATGTAACTTTAAGTTGAGTTGCTTTATGATGTCACAATTGCAGGGAATCAAATTAACTGCATCTAATTTTCAAACATGCTTTGAAATATTCCACTCAAAATTCTGGCATCCATTCCATCATCAGTCAAATAATTATTTATCTACAGTAGTAAAGTATGATTTGTCGTTCATAATAGCTAGTGTTATCATATTGTAGTCATACTAATTTACCAAACTGATGTGTTCTCTAATGCCTTGTGCAATATGAAATAAAGTAAAAGAAAACTGAACGTTTAGTAGATCATATATCTTCATTCGATTGGATCTGCCGATGTGTAGTTGGAAGTGTGACTTGGGCAGTGTGAATTGAAGAAAAATTGTGTAAATTAAATATAACATTCATCTTTCTTCCTCTCTTTCCCTTCCCTGCCTCACCCTGGTCACTATCTCTTCATCACCTATCACTTTCATCCCTCCTTTCTGCCCATTCCTCCTCCTCCTCCTCCTTCTCCTCCTTCCCCTCCTCCCCTCTTCCTTCCTCCTTGACCCCATTCCTGCAGAATCATCGTCAACGTGACTCCCAGAAGCTGTGCGAGGTACTGCCTGATAGAAGATGACTTCACTTGCCGATCCTTTGACTATTCAACACGTCAGAACCGATGCTGGCTCAGCGACCAGAGTTCTCACCAAATCCCGCTCACCGTCGGCGATGAAGTCGAGGTCTACACCTACCACGAGAGGATAAACATAGGTCAGTCTCTTTTTCCTTCAGGCTCTTGATCGGTATTTATCCTCGTAACATGTAAAAACTAAAGCACTTTTGTACATGTGTGAGGCGAACATGTCGATCACAGTCCATTTAGTTTTCATTTTAGCAAAGTGTTTACAATTTACATTGTTTTTCACCATCCTGATCGAGCCGTGCAGGTTAGCATAACAATTTAAAAAAATTTAAAAAATTTAAAATTTGTTTTTAATTAAAAAAAAAACAAAACAGACTACTATTCAATGATACCATACCGGGTAAGAAGTAGCCCTTGACCGCGTCTCTATCTTTTATCCCTTCAGGTGCAACCGGTCAGTTTAGCATGAAAGCTAACCGGGCGTTACCGGGGAGTGGAACCCAAGCCATCTCCCAGCTCAGCCTTCACTCCTGTGCATCTGCCTGCCTGGTGGCATCGTTCGGCTGTGCCTCCTTTGATTATGCTCGCAGAACCAGAGACTGTTGGTTGAACAGCGTGGAAGCTAGCGCCCAAATCCTCGGAACCTTTGAAGGCAACCCTTACGATCACTTTGATAGGATTGGGCCCGGTAAATATTGACAGTTACCATTTAATAATTCATGGAAATTTGTATGGAAGGTACTGCACATCTGTTGTAATCATTCGATCAGAGCGAGTCAGGTACATTTTCGTAAAAAATGGACCCCGTAGAACAATTCTCCTGATGATTCCAGGATTGAAATGTGCTTAAGTATGTTACAGCTCCTTCCTTCCTTGATTTTCATGCAAAACGGGCCAGCCGGGTAAAGTTGCGACTTATATAATTTATAATTTTTATTTTCCTGGAAATTGACAGAAATATATTTCTGTGTAGAATCATTGGACCCACATAGGCAAGCAACTTTCCTTTGCTTTACCAGAATAGGCCAGCAAGGTAAAGCCACTACTTGTATGATTGGTTAATTCCATAATTGGGACATTTAATTAATATATCCCCGGTATTCTCACAAAAGTGATTTGTCTTTGTGTTTTGAAATATTCAAAGTGATTCTGCAAGTCATATCAAATGGTTGTCCATATCACTCACATGAAGATCTTTGTCGTTGTTGTTATTTATTATGTATACAGCTGAAGCAGACTGCTATTCTGGGAATGGACGAGAATACCGCGGTTACGTCAGTACGACGGAGGACGGTATGATGTGCGCCAACTGGATGGTGGCTAAAGAGCACGCGGTAGGAGTCACAGAGACCCAGTACCCGAACAGAGGTCAGTGCAGCATAACACATAAAACAAGTGTTTCTGAACCACCACTCGTACCCTTTAAATAACAACTGTAAAAAAAATTGACACCTCTGTAACCGGCTGTTGACAAATGCTTTGCAAATATAGTTGTGTGCGCCGGTTTGTGGCTGCACCTTATTGGAAGTCCCACGGGGGACACGTGGTTGTGGTGCCCCAGGAGAGATTGTTTGAATTGTGCACACTTTGGTGTGTAGGTGTGACAAGTTACCAATGGCCAAGGCTAAGTTGTCAGTGCGGCGAGACTTTATTGTAAGTTGCGCTTTATAAGAACTGTTTATTATTATTATTATTAAAACGAACATGTTTTCTTGATAACTATTGCTCAGCACCCCCCTGTGATCCAACCTCACCTCACAAAAGATCATTCTTAATTTTGTGAAGCAATATATTTATAATTTTCACTTCTTCGTTTACAGGTATTGGAGATCATAACTACTGCCGAAATCCCGACGACGACAACAAACCCTGGTGTTACTATGGTAACTCCGAAGAGGTAGTGGCGTCATGGAGTTACTGCGACATACCGTTATGCTCAGACGAATCTGTCACGACCGAACCAACTTCTCAGGCAGCTCCTACTTCCACACCAATCACCTCAAGTAAGTTGATCGTTATGTATGGACCTTGAGTAAATCTAACCGCCAAAATATTTCAGATAAATGGGATTCAATTGTTTTGGCTATAATACTTGTTAATCACCAATATGTTACCATCTTCAACAGGTGGGGGGGGGGCAGGGGGGGTGCATAAGGATTCCCAGCTTATGAATCATAGTGGACTCCTTAAAGGCATTGAAGACTCGCCCCAAACCGCGTGCGGCCAGCTGAAAAAGTTAACTTTCTGTTGCTTGCAAGTGACGTTTTGTTCGTGTCGCTACAAAATGCAGACAGTAATGAAATGTGATACCTTGTTATCTTTAGCTGGACCTGAGATGTCCATCGCTGTAACGCTTGTACACTGTGCTGTGAGTATTGGCCCAGCTGTATGTACTGACTGTACACTAGTGTCTAATTACCGACGGTAGCAAGCTGTGTATGTATTTTCTGGGATGGATGGTGGTGTCAAACACTTCTGTTACACCTCATTCGAAACTAGGTCAGATTACTGGCATTAGAAGTTTCTTTTTGCGCGAGTCTTCACACCCTTTAAATTAAGATCAGCCATAGTCATTCTTACATCATTCCTGTCCTTTCAATTGCCAATTATTGTCACGTTAGGGGTGAATTAAGTTACGCGTTTTAAGATGTTTCAGTGTGTTGAACATGCGATACATGACCATTAATGGAATAACACATTCAGGCCTATAATATTAAGCCCTCTTGATTTGAAATAAAATACATGGACATTAAACAGTTATTTAGTATCCTTGTTCTTGCTGGTTTGAAAATGTGGGTCCCAAATATGTTTTTGTTTTTGGAAGGATTGAAGGTGGTGGGGTTACAGTGGATTTATAATAAATGCTTCATCTTTTGGAATCTTCCCATTATTTTATTTTATTTGTTGTATATATTTTATTCCAGCCTTACTTTCAGAAGGGAAAGAAGTATCGCAAAGTACCACTTTAAACAAGTTTGGCTTTGCGGGTGAAGCATCTCTCGCAGTTGATGGGAACCTCGAACCACGGTACAGGCAGAGAAGCTGCTCGTCAACAGGTAAGCATAAATGAAAATGAATGATCCAGTTTCTCTCTTAAAATCAGTGAAGCAGCTTCTTTCCGTCAGATTTGATTCAATCCAGAAAACCAAGATCTGTGCAACGAGCAGGAAACCAGGCGCGTAGCCAAGGGGGAGGGGGGGGACGAAGGGAGATGACCACCCCCCTTGAACATATATTTGTGTATGTTTTTATGATATCGCTAGTAATTTCAAGCTTAGATGCAACTTACAAGGCCTGGGAAGTGCCATTTCCAGCGATCTGGGAGGCATTTTCAGCCAAACTTTTCTTGTACACCTAGTGCCAACTCATGGCGCAACCCTTACATAGTTTTCAATGCAGAATCTACGGCTCTGATAGTTAGCCTACAGGTTCGCCCCTCCCTTGGCAAATTCCTGGCTATGTGCTGCAGAAAACTGCTAAAGCCAGATCTGAATTAAAATCAGGAATCTGATCATCATCTCATCTGTAGTTTTACCTTTAAGTCTTCAGGTTTCATCTCAATCCGTCTTCAACCTCACACCTTAAACCATTGATTTTTCATTCATCTTTATATATGTTCTTTTTTTTCTTCCTCTCAGAACGTGAATTAGATGGTTGGTGGGCGGTAGACCTCGGTGGCATTCACAACGTTGAATATGTCGAAGTTGTCAACGAGTTTGATAACCGTAAGTTAGTCTCAATAGAATTAATTCATTAATTATGTCAATGTCATTAAAATGGGTTAATTACTGATTAATATAGACATAGCCTGTCTAATTAAGGGAAGCACCCAGTTTTTGGTAACGATGATAATAATATCAAGTATGTTCACCCTCACTATATATGTTACATCCTCGAAACCACAATGCATTTTTGCATTCTAGTTTAAAATATCATGATTAAAAAGAACATGGTTGTTGTCAAAGGAACAAAAGTGTCCCTTCCCCTTGTAGCCATAATAATATCCCTTCTGTATTATTGAGTGAAGGAGGTTCAGAAATGTTTATGCATATCTCTCTTGGTTTTTCACATCTGGTACAATTCTACCGCTGGATTTTGTTCCCTTTGAATCAGATGTAGAAATCATGCTAAAAAAAACAAATTTACTGAATCATTCATTTTTTAGGAATTGTAATTTAATTGGTACTGGTTGATCTTCTCTTCCCCCCCCCCCCCCAAAATTGGAGAGAAAAAATGGAATTTTTCATCAGAGAAATTATGTGTCATAACACACAGTATAATAGTCTCTGCAAATTTTGATTTAGACAATTTTTTCTTCTTGTGTAAATTCTACAGCATTACGTATTCGTAGGACGGAGGTTTCGGTTGGAATGGTACTTACCGACCTGTCCACCTTTGAGGTATGTGGAGTTATCAAGAAAAATGAAGCTCAGAAATCGATGACAGATCCAACACGGACCATCAGGGTGGACTGCCCCCAGGACCTCAATGGCAGATATGTCCGTCTGCAAATGAAGAGGAGGGATTTTTTGACTCTCTGTGAAATCAGAGTCTGGGGCACAGAAGGTGAGTTCTAACCCTACCGTCTTAAACTGACTTATTAGCACCATGAGAATTGTTGCTTGAAGAAAAAACCACATTCACATTAGTCACCGTAGAGAAAACGAGTCCCATGATGTGCCCGCCGAACTTTACAAGGCATTTCTTTATTTGTTTAGTCATAATCACGATCAAAATGAGTCATTTTTGATATTTAATAAGATATGAAACCGAGAGTTGCACCTCTCTACCTTTACAAAACAAGTCCTGTAATGAATATGCGTTGATCCTCATCAGTATCGTCCCAATACTCACTCTCTAATATTGGCTAAAAAGTCGTCAAGAATTAGTTGTCCTCGTAGTTCTCCTCTGAGTCTTTCGTCAAAGGCTTTGTTGATTATTTCCTCTCCACATTTTAATACATGTCTTATCACTGGAAAATGCTTTGAACATGGCAGTCAAATACTTGTAACTTTGACAATGAGTGGCCATTATTTGACTTGTTACATATTTTGGTGCAATATTATTGCTGACCTTCAAAGTCTCAAAGCGTTGTTATTCCTGTGATGCTTGCAACTCTCTGGTATGTGCATCTCCTTCCACACTGCATCTTCTGGGTGACAAAAAGTGTGAAACTTAGATTCGAGAGAAAAGTTGAAAAGTTCACATCAATATGTTGTTTCCTAACTTGAGATATGGTTTCTTGAATCTAATCGATTTTGGCTGGCTGTAAACTGTCAACTACTCCAGGAAGTTGGATCACAGTAAGGGGGTCTGTGATTTCATCTGGGCAAATGCTTTTCAAAAGCTTTACTCCGGCTATTTTAATCTCGTCGTCGTTGCATCATTCTTGAAACCAGATACTTTTGAAATGTTTTCTAATAGCTGTCAAAGTTATGGTTAATACTTAAAATTTCATCAAAATGTATCTTTTTGTGTAAAAATATGATTTTACTCTTGTGGATCAAAATTATATAGAAAAACAAAAACTTTTTCTGTGGAAGCAGCATGATGACGTCATCCATTCTGCTGTTGCGAGATGCATTAACAAAATATTGCAAAAATAATTAAAACATTCATATCTTCATAGCGATACAAAAATGCTATGAGTATTTGGTTTTGGCCTAAAGATTCAGAAAATTTTCAGCAATACTGCTAAGCAATCAACTTTAGTCACCAGAAGATCCTTTTAATGAAAACCTGCTAATTGATCATGTATTTACATGTTTGTTTGTTTTCCTCATTTCTCTGCACCAATACAGCTTCTGTACCTTGTGGTCCAAGACAGTTTATGTGCCACAGGTAAGTTGAAACAGGTAACAAAATTAATAAAAAAGATGAGAAATGAAACTAATAAACACTAAATATAAAAATAAAACAACTATTTAAACACACCTTTTTTGAAATTGGTTGTTGTACTTTCTGGCAGTTTTATTAACCTAAATAAACCTAAATAAAATAAACCTTAAATAGTGTAAATTCTGTTGAATGGATCCGAGTTCTACATATATAAGCTTTTATCTTGGAGAATTATGAGAGGATAATTATGAGGATGCAAATGGACAAAGAATTACCATAATATTGACTGACCAGTGCTTAAAGCCGTCGACCCTCTTTCCACCTCAACCTTCCCATCTGTTAGACTACATGTGTTTGAACTGATATTAGGAATAGAACTTTGAGATTTCTCCGAATAATGTATGTTGACATAAACCGAAAAATCTGTGAGTAAAATAAAGCTGCTTGTGTTTAGGTGTTGACAAAAACCGAAGAACTCTGAGTAAAATAAAGCTCATGTTAAGGTGTTGACAAAAACCGAGGAACTCTGAGTAAAATAAAGCTGCTCGTGTTTAGGTGTTGACAAAAACCGAAGAACTCTGAGTAAAATAAAGCTGCTCGTGTTTAGGTGTTGACAAAAACCGAAGAACTCTGAGTAAAATAAAGCTGCTCGTGTTTAGGTGTTGACAAAAACCGAAGAACTCTGAGTAAAATAAAGCTCATGTTAAGGTGTTGACAAAAACCGAAGAACTCTGAGTAAAATAAATCTGCTCGTGTAGGAGTTGACATATCAAGCCCCTTATAAAGTAGAGTTCTGTTTGATGTTTCTTCTTCGCTTATTTCTAGTCAAGATGAGTGCATCTCAGACACATTCTTATGTGACAGGGAGGAAGATTGTAGCGATGGGAGTGATGAGGAATCTTGTGGTAAGTATACATCCAGTAGCTTTATAAGTCCAGAAAGGAGGGGGGGAGAATGGGTATACTAAGGAGTGTGGGTCAGATACGTGACATAATTGCCCCCCCTCCCACCCCCGCCGAGTCACAGTGAAGCAAAATTGGTACAAACATTCAAAAGACGTTGCAAAAAAGAAAAAGTGAGCAAATCTGACTTATTTACCCCTTGTACATCTGTGCCTGTTTGCATACATAATTGTGGATATATGCTACTCACTGTTATAACAAGTTCTAATATCAAATCAGGCATCAATCAAATGATGTCAGTGATCTGATGATGATAAGGTTATGTCAGTCTTGAGACCAGGATATGTCTTCACTGACCTGTCAGCTGGGGGGGGGGGGGGGGCTCAAACAAGAAGTCTCCCGGCATCCTATTGGCAATGTAACATTATCACACATCATCATCATCCCCTATGCTCATCACCCTGTTATGAGATTTAAATCTTGATATATTCAACATTTCTATCACATGGAAGAAAGATGATGGTTTGTTGTTGTTGTTGTTATATCTCCTGTAAAGTTGTGGTTATTTCTTAGAAGCTAATGTAAGGTAACATTCCTACACTACTGTATAGGAATGTTACCTTACATTAGCTTCTAAGAAATAACCACAACTTTACAGGAGATATAACAACAACAACAAACCATCATCTTTCTTCCATGTTATGTAATGTTATGTAAATAAAATCTTATATTATTATTATTATTATTACACGAAATTTATATAGCGCCTTTTTCAATTAGAAAATTGCTCTAAAGCGCTTTACAGCAAAAGAAAATAATTTGTTAAAAGTAAAAAAGTTAAAAAAAAATATAGCTCACTACGCACGATGCATCTGTGCGCTTTACAAACAATCTAGAATATACAATGACATACAACAGTAAATACATAAAACAGTAAATACATATACCATAGTAACCTCTAAAGCATAAATATATAAGGTAAAATTCCTGTGCATGTCTTAATCTGTTTTTTGTTTTTGTTTTTTTTTGCTTTCATATTTTGTTCTCATATATTGTGAACAGACTTATAAGGAGGCCGAATACTCCAGCTTAGTTGACTTTACTCGTACTCACTGGCACAGTAAATTTGTTCTTGTAGTCAAACTCTGGACACTTTGGAAATCAAGTGTGGATACCGATGCAAGATCAAGAATTTGTACCGACCCTTAGAAACTTGTACTAGTGCTTTTTTACTCATACCAAGATTGAATTTGTACTTGTACTCAATGCTGTTGTACCTGTATTACAAGTTTGATGGACACATACTAATTATTTTCCTGTTCTTGATTTTTTTATTTTTTTTTCATTTTTCATTTTTCATATTTCATTTTTTTTTATTTTATATTTTTGTTTATTTTTTATAGTTTATCCTGAAAAGCTCTTCTCTGAATTTGAGGACAGGGCACTACCAAACGTCGCCCCCTTGGCAATGTACATGAACAAGCTGGTAGAGGATTGCGCCAAAATATGCCTCTACGATCTCAACTTTACCTGTAGATCGTTTGAATATAACGTAGTCCAACAGAGTTGTAGGTTCTTTGACCAGACAAGGGCTGATACTGGTGGATTATCAATCATGACAGGATATAACCACTATGAACTCAAGTCTCAGAGTCAAAGTAGGTCCAACTTTTTTACTTCAATTATGATTATTATTAATTTTTGGTGGCAAATTTTTGTTGATTTTGAAAATTTGTTTTCCCCATCACAGTGCAGCTTGATTAGTCTTGTTCCATTTCAAATGATGAAGGAATAATTGAGAATTTTTAAATTTTTCTGTCACTTTATGTGTGAGTAACACTGCCGTAAAAAAATGGCGGGGGGGGGGGGATGAAATATTGAGGACTGAAGTCTTGCTGAATGAGCTTCGTTTAGTGAAGCAATCGGGAAGGTTGTCTGAGTGTGATCAATTCACTTACCTGTTTTATTATTTAAAATATACTTAGAAGTCTGGCTAAACTTGATGACCAAACAGAAATAAAGGCAGTTATCGAAGGTAACAGTGATTGTATTATACTGTTCCTGAAATCACACTGATAATGAAGATCTTATCTTGTCGCAGGTTGAAAGTAAGTATTTTTATGTCGTTTGTTGCGGTTTTGCAAATTTCCATCAAATCATGTTCTTTTTTTATTTTTCATAGAGCATTACTCTTCCCGATAAAGTAACCAATAATTATCACAAACTCAGACGATATCATGCCATACCTGGAAATAAATGATTTAGGCTACAAGTTTCATAATCTTTTTTTGGGGGTCTAAATTGATGTCATTTTTGGGGGGTTTTTTGGGGTATAATTAATAAACTTGCCCAAATCATGTATCTTTATAGTCTTATCTTGCCTAACATGAAAATTTACTGTGTAATGTATATTTTTCCTTTTCAAGCTTCATATTATTGTTGTGAACACCTTTGTGATGGTAAATTCACACTGCATTACAGAGAATTACCATCCTTGTCAGCTGGACTCATTTGATGGTTATATTTCAGGATTTCAGAGGTTAAGATTCTAAAGGGAAGAGTTCAGTCAGCATAAGACCAAATATTGCAGAAAAAAGGCTTTTTTTTTTGGGGGGGGGGGGATGGGGGAAGAGGAGAGAAACTTAATTCCTGTTTCTTGGCACCCAATGTTGTTGGGGATGGAGAGAAATGTGGAGGAGGGGGGGGGGGGACAGGATGAACTCAAATTGTCAAATTTCACCACTGCATTGAATCTCATTGGGTAAATTTTCTTTTAGATTGCCCTACGAATGATGAGAACTATCATCCATGCCCGGGCGGTACATGCATTGATTCCTCCAAGCTGTGCGATAGCAGAAATGATTGCGGGGACTTCAGCGATGAGAGAAACTGTGGTCAGTCTTATTTCATTCAAGCAAAACTGGAATAAATGTGTTTACCACACGTGTGGCACCACACATGGCCCATTTACCCTGAGATTTAGCTGTGTGACATTAGGTAGATGAAACCCCCTCCCACTGCACCACACATGGCCCATTTACCCTGAGATTTAGTTGTGTGACAT
>KN884463.1:64123-81835 GCA_000934455.1 Apostichopus parvimensis
GTTGAATGGAACATTCCATCTTTCAACTCATGAAATATTTGCACTATTGCACTCATAACCATTCATTATTTGTATAATATTATAATATGTTTGTATATTCAAGCTCAGAAAACAAGCATTACATCGATCTACCGTTACAAAAATTTGTGGATTACTGCATACCAAAGAAGAATTTAACATATGACAGACTTTTATTTTTTACTCACTCTCAACGAATGGGAGAAAGTATTGGATCAGGATGCAACAGGAATTGAAAAAGAGAGCTAAAACATGTGAATTCGAGGGTTAAGTAAATGGACTAATCGTATAGTGTGGGGTATAATTTGTGATCGGTTTATGCGAAAGATATTTTCGTACCGCAGGCCTATCATCACATCATATCAGGGTAGGCCTACTCATCTTTGATGCTAGATCTGCTGTAGTGAGATTTTTTTTATGTTTAACTTTTCCTCAAATTTCATAGAAGTTGAAGTACGACTCGTGAACGTGAATTCATCTGATGAAGCAAGGGGTCGTCTGGAAGTTAATTTCAACGGCAGATGGGGTACGGTCTGTGACACAGATTTCGGCAAAGAAGATGCCTTGGTAGCCTGCAAACAGTTGGGATATGTGTGAGTGGTCACTTTTGATACTTTTTGAAGAAAAGTTCACCCCAAGATATTGCATGTTTTTTTTGGGGGGGGGTTGTCCAGTGAGCATCACAGGTCCCTCGGAAGGGGAACGGATTCTACACATAATCTTAGCCAAAAGGCTGTGATGTATCCTCTCTCCATCAGGTTGAAACAGATAGTGATACTCAAGGGTAAAGTTTATATGTTTAATGACCTGGGGCCACTACTCTGCAAAATGGCCCCAGCTGGTTTTTGGCCTTTCGCTGGAACTAGGGGTCACTGGAGCATATATACTTGTATAAATAAAGGGGAAAAAAGGGAGTTTACCTACTAAGCTGTCTGCTTCGATTACCTCCATTTTTAAAAAAAAATTGTTTTTCCTAGTAATAACTTATAAGTTTAATATCATGCTGATTCAGATAATATTAAACTTGGAATATCCATCACAATCTATAATTTCAACCTGCTTTTTGTCTGAAGAAATCAATAAATCAATTCTCAAGATATTCTATTTTTTTACCCTTCTACTGAAAATGTATAATATTTTTTCTTTTTTTCGTTTTACTATGTACAAATAATAATGTCGGCATATTTAATTAACTTCATCTGTGCCGTGATTTTTCGGGGATGATGATAAAATTGGCCAACAAGGCCGGATTGGTCAATGGTTTCGATATTGAAATATTGTGCGTAGCTGTGGTCGTCAAGTTAGTTGATTTAGCACAATTTCTGTGATTACAATTAAATTCTAATTTTCCTTGTGTCGAGATTTCCCCCCGGATGAAGTCGAAATTGCTGGATGGGGGGGGGGGGGGGTGGTATTTGCATAGCGCATTATGCATAGTGGACTTCATGTTAGTTAACTAGCACCATTTCTGTGACCTGTCAAATTCTAACTTTCCTTATGTTGCATCAATTTTGCTGACATTTTTCCCGGACGGAAGTTGAAATTTGCAAACAAAGATGGATTGGTTGGGGCTATTTTCTTCGTAGCTTTTGGGGAAATAGGAGAGCATTCTACCAGTTAATCTCTACTGCCTCATGGAACAATTTCAAAACTACCTGTGAAATTTAAAAATTAATCAACTAAATATACTTGTGCAAAAAAAAAAATTAACTCAACAGTCACTTTTGACAAATAAGACATTGTTTTTGTGTATAGTTTTGAAGGGGACAAAAATCATATGAGAGAGGGTTACACTCTCCAATGCCATAAATTTGAAATTATGATGTTCTGTTTCTGTCCAAAGTCAGCTTAACTATCATTTTTACAAATTAGACATCAGTATGCATTGGCCAACGTTGGCAAAAACTTCCCTTCTGTTTGGAAAAAGTGTCCAAAATTTAGGAGAAGTCTCATCATTATAAACTGTTTATGGACAGGCGCATAGCCAAGGGGGGGGGGGGGTGAAGGGGGAATCCACCCCCCCTTGAGCATATTTTTTTGTATGTTTTTATGATATCGCTAGTAATTTCAAAAGAGAAAATGCTAAGATGCAACTTACAAGGCCTGGGAAGTGCCATTTCCAGCGTTCTGGGAGGCATTTTCAGCCAAACTTTTCTGGTATGCTTCGCGCCAACCCATGGTGGCGCTATGCTTAGATAGTTTGCAATGCTGTATCTACAGCTCTGATAGTTTGCCTACAGTTTCACCCCTCCCTTGGCAAATTCCTCGCTACGCGCCTGTTTATGGGTTGTTTAATATTACATATTCCATGCTCTAGTTTTACCGAAATGTACCGTTGTCGTTCTCACTACGTCTTTTCTAAACAAACATAAACAAGCTGTGTACGTAATGTAATAAGAAAGATACATTTCAACAGAAAATGGCAAAGTTCACATGAGCGACCTGTTTTGTTCATGTTTGTGGAAACGGCCGTCGAGATTAAATGTCACGTCAGCTCTTCTGTTCTCAAAAGAGTCATTATGTTGCAAACGATGGCTCAACCAAGGTTGTATTACCGGTCGGTTATCGATGTTTTGCAGCCGATCAAAAAAAAAAAAAAGGATTATCGATTTGAGTTTAATACAAACTCACATTTGGTGGAGATGAAATGCAACACAATACCTTAGAAAATTTGGAAAATGAAATTTCTGGAACGTTATCGTGTTGCTGAATTAGTACTCTTTGTTTACTTGATGTATCAGCCTCAAAGGAAGGATATATATATATACATATATATATATGTATATAGGAAATTTTCATGTTATTTCCGTGGGTGTGAAAATGGCACAGTTGGCATGTTTCTGGCGCTCACGTAAGACTGGATTTGACCCCCCCCCTCTCCCTCTCGATGGCTGAAATTAATATTCGTATATTGCCTCTATGCACCCGATATAAGATTGGGAACAGCTGTTTGCATGTAAAACGACTACTTTCAGTATTCAACACTCAACAAAAGCAAAAACAGAAAGAAATAGTGAAAATCTAAATATATTCATTTACCCAAGTTATAACTTTCATTATGAACAACATACAAAGTAATATATGTGTTTTAAGGGACACAAATGGCTGGGATTGAAATAATTGCAAAAACAGTGTTTTTAAAACAAAGCACAACTCCCAGTTTTTCTATCTTGTTCGCCTGATCAAATGTAACATACTGCATTTTTTTTGTAAATCTTGTTTATTTTTATTTGGATGGGTGCATTGTGCAATAATCTGTGCTGTCTTTACATGGATGGAATACATAAATAACTGCTTTTGTAATTCATTAAAATTCAAATGATTATATAACCTTGGAAAATAGGTTAATTTTTTTGGTTTATCTTTGTAAGGTATAATCAAGTGGTTCATGAACTTTAAAGAGTGATTAAGGGTTTTTCATTTGACCAGTTAGCACAGAAAGTAGCGCTGGTCTTGGAAATATTAATTTCACCTGTAGAGGGCCTTGCAGATGGTCTTCCAGAGTTCTGTATTTCTCACTTCATGATACATGATACCTAGCTGTTAAAGGTAGTCAGTATAGGCCCCAAATTATAGCAGGCTATAATTGCTAGAAGTTTGAATAAAGTACTTTCCTGGAGGTCTGTACTCTCCAAATTGTTCTCAGACAGTTTTAATGAACACACAACATGACTGACCCAGTGAGGAAAATTTCCTCGAAGGTTGTAATAAAAACAGTTTAAGAATTTTGTCCAAAGGTGACCATATTTGTATATCTAGCATATTTGGGGGCCAATACAGCATACCTATAAGTATATCATTCAAAATATGAATAACATGTCAAATGAAGCTTACCCTCAAAATTGACGTTTTCACAGAAATACAAATTTCGATAATTTATTTTGAAAACTTCCTTTCACTACTTATTGAAATTGATTTTGTAAAATAAATTTAGAAAGTTGATCAGAGAAGAGTAATGTATTTTAAATTAGACTATGATGCTTCTGTACTAGCAGATATGCCAGAAACTCCAAAGCGGTCACTTACGATGGTTACATAACACATTGTGAAATTGAGAGGTTGACGGATGAGTTTGCGAAAAAGGTGCATCAACGGTGGATATTTCACCTCTCCGTTCTGGTTGTTGCAAATATGTAGATACAGCTTTAACATTGAATAAACATACAAGAAAGAAAAATTACTTTAAACATTCAGATAGTACATTCGAAAGAGAGAAAAAAGAACAAGACCAAACTATTCCTATTATTATTATTATGAAACATGATCTAACTTGTTGTGAGTATTAAATAAATTAACCAAATTATAAGTTTTTATAAGTGTTTACATCACCAAGCTTACACAGAAATACTTTATAGATTAAGGCTACATTTTGCATTGATCTGTAACCACAGACATCAAGCAGTTTGGTATAAGTTTACATGGCACAATCACTGTATTATGAAGACTGTTTGTCACTTATTGGCCTACCCTACAGTTACGACTAAGGATATGATATTTTTAAACCAAGGTTTTGAGAGATAGGCTCAATTAGGATTCATGAAGTTCTTCTTAGTACAACTTCCCATAAGTTTTTTACTAATCTGTCTTTAAGTTGTGCATAAACTTAGCGTCACCCTATATATAAGAAATGTATTTATATATATTCATAGAATAAGGCAAATAACAGAATACACGAATTAAAGTTGCCCTTGAGATAGTCACTTCAATCGCAGACAATTTTCTGCTGCTGATATATGATGGGTGCCATGGTGCCATCTCTGGCACCCAGGTAGGACCGTTTAGTACCTTACATACCGAGCTGCTTCACAAAATCCCGGACTTGTTCTCTGAAAGTTCGACTGACTGCGTAGTAGATGAAAGGTTTCACGATGCTGACTATGAAGAAGAGGTATTTCAGCAAGAGATATATACCGTAGAAGAAAGGGAAATTTGTGACAATTTCCAACTCTGATTCAAGCGGCACAAAGAATATGATGATAGTTGGGAGAGAGGTGGCGACGTAAACCAGAGTCACCACGGCTAACATCTTGGTCAAGCTGGTAATGACCTTTGACCTCTTTGCCCGCTTTGGTTTCGACACATTTGGAGGTCTGGATTTTTTGACGGTTTCATTTGAAGGTTTCTTCTGCTCTCTTAGCTTCTCTGCGTGTACATCGTCTGCATTGTCCAGCTCCACGATCATCGTCTCCTGCTTATCGTCCCGGTTACGGTCCTTCTCGGTCAACGCTTCGGAACTGGTAGCATCCTGAACGGGTCTGTTCAACTGTGGGATGTTGGGCGTGGTCTTGGACTGCCGTTTCACGGCCTGTATGATCTGGAAATTTATCCAGAGGACCACGATGCAACACAAGATGAAGATGAAAGCCATGAAACTGTACGAGACGTAAACACCACCAGTCGCGTCCTCCGCACAGAAGACCTTGCCGTCGTGCTCGCGCCGATATTGGCCAAAGAGGATCTTGATGACGTTTCCAGCGTGGCAGCAGACCCAGACCAAGATGACCAGAATGTTAGCGTGGCTTACGGTCACCGAGCACAGAGACGTCTCCGTGTGATAAATGGCCAGATACCGGTCCAGAGCCACCAGGAAGATCATACAGAATGTGAGGGTGTACCCGGTACCGATGGTAAACTGAAAGATCTTGCAGAAGGTCTCGTCCAGTTCCTCCCCCAGGAGTAACCAATAGATGATCCCGACCGGCTTTGTGAAACAGACGTAAAAGTCGGTCACTGCGAGGGCTTTGATGAAGACGATCACGGAACTGTAATTTCTGCTCTTCCAAAAGATTGCTAGCAGCATGATGTTGCCGATGCATCCGACGAGGAAAAGAATTGCAAAATATATGATTATCATCCATTGGTAGACTTCCATTCTCAATTTTAAGTCAAAATATTGGAAAAGTCTCAAGGACTAAAGAGAATTAATTGCTACTGAAGAAAACACTCCCCTTTTTTTTTGGGCGGATTGAAAATAATTTTTTTGCGTGAAAATGATTTATTCTTTTGTTTGTTTGCTTATTATTCTGCTATCATGTTATTGAAGATGTCTAACAAAATTGTAAAGTATCCGACAAGTTTCATCTCTAGTTACATGAAGTCAGATCCTGTAAGAAAGGTAAAATAGTAGCTACACCAACAAAACCGTAAATGCAGTGAAAATTTCCACTACTATTAGGAGTCTGCACCACTTCCAAAGTTAACAGACTTATTCTCCTTAATAGCGTCCAGTGTAGCTACAGTACAGAACTGTCAGGTGACAAGTATCTTTCAAAAGTTTGAATATTTTGTCCTTCTTACGATGAAATGTTAAAAATTTTTGTTTAGCTGAAAGGGGTGAAAAAAGTGCCAAAACGGTAAGAAATCATTGACAACTATTTGTCTTGGTATATATTGCACGTCCGATCATCCCGTCACAAAATTATTTTTTCCCAGCAGAGAATCCCGCTTCGCAGTTGCAATTTTCTTTTATTTTCCATTAAGTTCAAAATTTTTCCAAAAAGTTCACACAAAAAATGCCGAATTACGATGATCTTTCACTTGGATCCCCCTTCTTTTGCGTCACATATTGAAGATGACTTCCATCATCACTGCAAGTTACCCATCTTTAAAAAAATTCAAACGTTCTGTTGATGCCATGCCATGCTATGTTACAGTAGGTTTACCCTTAAAATCTTTGGAGAGAAAATCTTTCATTACTGTTCTTCTTATTTTCGGTTCAATTTAATCAATATCACATCAAAGCGAGTATAAACATTGAAAAACAGAAACTCATTTTTATACAATGAGCCGCTCAATTGAAAATATTGAATTTGTAATCAAGTTAGACAATAGACGGGAGAGACTGCGATGTTTTGATTGGATGGAGAGTTGGAGAGATATTGGAACGTGAAGAATATGGATTCGACTGGTATATTTCTGGTTGCTTAGCGATTGGATATCAATGATTGAAGTTCTTTTAAGTTTTTTGCTTTAAAAGGAGGAAAGAAAAAAGTTTAGTAAAATACATCTTTTTTCGTTTTTAGTGCAGCCTGATTCATTGGATGGAGAAACTGGACAAACATGTTTTTTTTTTTTTTTAATTTAAATTTATTTTATTTGGTTTGGAGTTAAATCAGGTTAATTTTGAATACAAAAGACAGTGGTCAATTGAAGTCAATAGTGAAAATGGTTTAATATACAGATCAATTTTATTTTCTAATCAATATTGAGGAGATAGGGAAAAAATCATGGAATTTTCTTTTTCTTAGTATTTGTTATGTGTGGTGGGAGTCTGGGAGAGGGATGGACGGTGAAGCCCAAAGGTTGCCCCCTATTTGGAGATCAAAGTGTCGTTTAGTGCACAAAGGTGGTCTGAAATACTGTTGTTGGGAACTTGTTGACATATTTGGATATTGAAAATATTTATCAACATTTTTGCCCCTTAAAATTTGAACATGGCCACTGAAGTAAACAGATCACGCTGTGGCGAGTAGTTACTTGCGCCAAAGTATAGCACATTGATCTTATTAAATTCTTTTGTATTTCTACTTTCAGAGGTCGAGTAGAAGTCTTTGGAGGAGCTCATTTTGGAAGAGGCAGCGGACGGATTGCAATGGATAACGTGGACTGTGTAGGAAATGAGTTTTCATTGGGTGAATGTAGGTTTACTCCAGGAAGCCAATCTAGCTGTGGTCATGATAAAGATGTGGGCATTCTATGCGGAACTGCACAGACTAATGGTGAGTTGCATAGATATGAAAGAAATGCAGATCCAGGGAGCCCCCCCCCCCTTTCCAACCCCACCAAAAAAATTAAAGGGGATAGTTAGTAGCGCAACCTGTTCAATAGTCTAAATGTGTCATAAGGCACCTTTTCTTGTCAAAAACATTTTTCTACCTTGGGGAGGACCCCACACACTCCCCATGATAGGAGTTGCCTTCAACAACCAATAGGGCCACACTCCCACCTTTAAATCCTGGTTCAGCCCCCTCCCCCTTCCCCCTCCCCCCTCCCCCCTCCCCAAAGATTTATGCATTGTTTTCAATACAAATGCAAGATGTTGGATAAGACAGGAAGGTTGGGAGATATTTTGTGAAGACCAATCTTATGCACATGTAACCCCCCCTGTGCTACATATTTCCATCTATCTCATAATTGTAACAGTGTACCATGCAACTTCTTCATTCAAGCAGTACTCATTTTGTCTAGCACAACATTATCAGGATTTAGACATTTGGAATCCTCTTAGACCTTCTAAAACAGGAGCATAACTGTCACGTTGGAAGCGCAAACTCATTGGATAACCCGAGACCAAGGTGACTGTGTTTGGGTGCTTGGCGTGTATTTTAGTGTGGCAACAGTTTAACATTTATCCTATTTAATCGTAAGATCTTCAGTAATGCTTCGAAGTGTTTCAACTTAGTTCAAATTGCTTTTAAGTTGTCAAAAAAACCTTTCCTGATGACATTTAAAAAAAAAAAATTTTAAATCGTTTTTTTTTTTGGTCAGTCGGAACATGTGGTATGAGAGCTTTTGAACATGGCGCCCATTACAAGATCGTCGGCGGATCCTCGGCTAAACATGGGAGCTGGCCTTGGCAGGTCCAGCTGATCCGGAAAGAAGATGGAGCACATCTCTGTGGTGGCACTCTCATTGATGACCGCCATGTCCTCAGTGCTGCCCATTGTTTCCAAAGGTAGGCAGTAGATTGTTTCTTGCTTCTATTTAAGCAGTCACTCTAATAGAGAAGTTTGTATCACATTGTGGGCCTGTTGTATTGAGCATGCAGTTTCATTTGACCTTCACTTTCAATTTAGAGACGACATGGTTTGCTCTACCCCCCCCCCCTTCATTCCCCTATCCACGTAAAATTAACATGTTTGGGTGACTGATTCACCATGAGCATTTTCCATCACACAGGCTATTTAAGGTTTTTGGGTTTGTGATTATTTAGTATGAGCAATGTAAGCATTGGGGTAAACTGGATTTGTGACCTGTAACCTCTGAAATATATGTCTTATGCTCTACTAACTGAGCTAGCTACCCACCCCTATTTGGTGATCCTTATCACTGGTATCTCAGCTGGTTATCCTTCTTGGTGACTTGTATCTCGGCTTGATGTGCCACTCACACATCTCTGCCCAGTGGCTGAGCTAGGGGTATTGGTCAGGGGGGGGGCAAGAATGGTCTGTATGGGCGCGTTTGACACTACCTAAGCGGAGCGCCACCACAGGTTGGCGCGTAGCGTACAGAATTTTTTTGAGTAAAGATACTTCCTAGATCGCCGGAAATGACCCTTTCCTTGCTAATTTGCAGATAATGTGACAAATGCCAATAGGTAGATGAGAGTGCAATAAAAAAGTCAATAATGGTGAATAAGTAAAAAGTGGTAAAAAGCTGAAAAGGGCGCCAGCAGTCCATTTGAGTCCGTCAGGGGGGGCGTCCGCCCCCCTGACTGTATGGACGCTCCGCCACTGTCTCTGCCTCCATCGCTACAACCCATATTGAGACCTTTGGGAAAAATTAGGCAATTGTAATTCACATATATGCTAATCTGTAAAAGGAGACTGCTCTTGTAAATAAAACTTATTCTTCCAAGTTGTATTCATTTTCCATGATTATTGCTTCTTTAATGCTATTCCAAGTGATGCTCTGAAGAAATGGTAAATCTCAATTGCTCTCACTTGCCCATTCTCACGCAGCTACGATAATTTCAAGATTCGAGTCGGAGAGCACGACCTTCGAACCACACAGAGTTCTGAACAGGACTTCACCATCGAATGTATCTTTAAACATGAACGTTACGATACGACCACGACCAACAACGACATCATCCTCATCAGACTGAATAGAAAGAATGGGAGGGGTGTAGTTTTTACAGAGCATGTTAGTCCAATCTGCCTTCCAGAAAGAAATGAGTTTGATGACGGGCACATCTGCTGGATTTCTGGCTGGGGAAACACTGGTAAGAAATAGATACATCATTATTAAAAGCTATTAGTATGCCCCCTAATATTCTAGAAAGTCGGTTTACCTGCCACCAGTTGAATCTGATCAAATTTGCCAAAATTGACCATCAAACGCAAAAGGAGACGTGATGTTTAACTCAGATTATGTTAGTGTATTGTTTGTTTTTTATAGTGTTCATGAGAGGAGGAACCATTTTGGTACATGTGGGATTGTTCATAATATTTCTTTGCAAGTAGTTTATTGGAAATTGCTAAAAATGAAGTGAGACCTGTAATATAATTTGCATTGACTTAACATTGTCATGATCATAAGAGTTAGTCTCTTTGTATATGAGGACAGGGGTTGGGAGTGGATCAATATATATATTTTCTTTTTGTGCCGATTTATACCCTTGGGGAGGGAAGGAACATGAAAATGCCATGGCTTTCACAGTCTTGCTTTATATACAGTCTTTGGTGCCATGGTCTCTTTGTAGCCACCACACCAACATTGTCATCATTTTTTATCCCTCTCAGGTGAAGCCTATCCCAGCATCCTTCAAGACGCCAAGATTCCGCTCCTCTCGCGTCAGGTTTGCACCCAGAGTAACGTCTACGGTAACAAGTTGACCCAGCAGATGATCTGCGCTGGGATGTTGGCAGGAGGGGTGGACACCTGTGATGGGGACAGTGGAGGGCCCCTCCAATGCCAGAATACTGTAACCGGTACCTGGAAACTTTGGGGGATTACCTCCTGGGGTTTTGGTTGTGCACAGCCGAATGCCCCAGGTGTATATGCAAAAGTGACCGAGTATCTGCAGTGGATTGAGAGGAAGCGTACCTCCGAAACCTGTTGAGTTTCCCAAGGAACTCTCCGAAAGATTTATTCCGTCAAAATATCTTGCCGAAAATTTCATTCAAAGCATGTATGGGGGGTAGCAGCAGAAAGTTTTGTATTCCTGGTGTGTGTTCATCTTCTTCTTCCTTATTTTATTTCCAGCTTTGGGAGGAAAAGTTGAAATTTTTATTGGATGCAAAGTCACGATCGTTGACGTGGAATGTAAATACTGATAGCTTTTAAAGGCTTTGAAGAGTCCAAAAAGTAGTAGTGTTTTTTTTTTTTTTTTTATATTTCTTGTATTTCTATGCTCAGTTTGCATGAGACATGTTACCGTTTCTGCAGGTGACATTTATGCGAAAAAAAAAATTAAAAAAAATGATTAGTTTACAAAATTATTGCTGCTGTATTTTGAAAAGGTAGACGATCAAGTTAACACTAACCTATAGAATTGGAAATAAGTGGAGATAAATTTACGTTAGCCAGCTGGAATAGATCAAAGCCTAGTGTCCACCCCTCATCATCAGTATCAGAACAATGAAATACCAGTTTTAAGGGATCAAATTTGTTGCACTTGGTTATACTGCACAGGGATGAGCATGGGGTAAAAAAAATAATCACGGGACTTTGCAAAAATTGCGGTATAAGCTCCAGTTTGCGTATGCTACAGTGTGTTAGGATAATAGTTTTTGTCCCCGAGGTAGAAAAGAAATCACGGATATTCCGCAAATTCGCGGAAAAGCTCATGTCTGATAGTCTGCAGCAACCCATGGAAGTTTTGTCAGATGAAAATTATTTTAATCCTTTGGAATTCTTTTAAATTTTGGACCTGGTAATACTTAATTGCTACTTGAATCAAGAAATTACGAATTTTGTTTGAATGCTGTATTACCTCTTGACACTCAGGTTGCAAGAGCTTGAATGGCAAGAAGTTGAATTATTAGGAATTATTACATAATGATTTTCTGAATCATAGCGCTGCATGAACAGTATAAATGCCTCAGGAGGTAAAGAAGCATGATTTATGGTTGGTTTGAGAAGTTAAGCAGAAGTTTCTAAATTGCAAATTTTATACTCTTTTGAATACAATCAGAAATAAATCGAAGAATCAAAGATGTATTCAGCTTCTCACTAAATTAATACAAAAAATTGTGAAAGCACAAACATGGTTGGATTAACAGCTGGCACTTAATTACTTTTAAGAGAAGACAATAGTAATTAACAATTCCTGCATCTCTCTACCCAACGACCAATAACAGTTAAATACAAATTATAAAAAAGCAAAATATAGAACTTTTTAGTACTGTCTTCATGATGACTGTAATCCACACAAAACTTCACTTGTTATTATAGGTTCAAGGATTACATTGTTTAAAATTTCTTTAAATAGTATATCAAATCTTGGCAAAATAACACACTCCATTAAATTATCATGTAAGGCGATGACATCGGGAATACTAATAACATAACACATAATAAAACTATCATCTTATGATTTTGAGAGTGAAACCCTACGACTAGCACCTTCTTAAACCGAGAACACCGGATTCCAGAGGTTTGAACCCTGTAAGGCACAAGTAAGTTCAGTGATAAAGGGAATGGTAAGGTCCTTGTATCAATAGTTCAAAGGGTTTTTCCATGAGCCCCTCCATGCTCTCACTTGGGTTAGCTCTCACTTGGGTTAGCTCTAACTTGGGTTAGCTATCACCTGACATCCTCCCTCTCCTCGGCCAATACGACTACATCATGAGTCATCCCGGCTTCCTGCAATGATTGATCTGTAACCTTAGACAGGTCCTGTCTCGGGTAAGTGGTATACAGGGTGTACAGTTTAGGATGGTAGCCTTGTTTGGTCATCCAGTCTAGTAATACCTGAAAGTAATGAATAGATTTAGGTCACAGTAATGGAACAAGCACTCAATGATTTAATCGGATCTAGATATATGACTAGAGAGAGACTTAAAGCCTTGGATTATTTGACCAAGAAAAAAAATATCATGTGAACAACAGTAGGATTCTGAGGGGTTGCTCTGCAACGATCATCTCGCACCTGCAGCAACTTTTATTTTTGACACGGTGCCCAAGGAAATGAAATTCAGGTTGTACAGTTTCGTATTTACCAACAAAAAAACATCTGCACTTCAACAACAAGAACCACAAAAATTTGTGAAAACCTTAATACAGTTTTGATATCTTTATAGACCAACATAGCCTATGTGTACAACATCAGATAGACAAGAGACTGGACTACTTCACATATGAGTTTCAGGGTTGAAGAGACACTTCATTAACTGGTATATTGTTAATTGCCAGCTAAGGGCACTTTACAGACCAGTAGAAAACTTATGCTCATGAACAGTGCAGTAGTTACTTCAACTTTAAATGTTTGTAATGAAGCTCTGGAAATTATGAAAATAAACCAATCATCTGTATTAACCAGAACTTATTCTGGAGATGTGGCCAACTCTCATCATTGGTTTAACCAAGAATTTGGTTGAGGATTTAGAGGAGCTTGGGAAGGAAGTGTCTCCATCATGAAAGCTTCATCTTATCTCCCCCCACCCCCCCCCCCCCCCCCATTTTCACCTATTTTTCTATATCATTATAAGTGTCTACACTCGTTCAAGTTGTATTTTAAAATGAATGATGTCAGTTTCAAGACTAAATATTACCTGTACTTTTTCTGTTTTGAGAAAACGCCTCTTTTTAACGTCACTCAGGCCTCTCAATGCAATGGTCACACTCTGAAGAGAGAAGAAAACAATTATTATTTGGAACGACAGGTGAACAGCATGACAAACATGGATGTAGGGAGGAAGGGAGGGAGGGAGGGTTGGGGGCATGACATAACCAATGAGAAAGATAGTAGGCTGTCCAAAATTACAAATCTAAAGCTTTAATAGTCAAGTTTGAGAAAGGGCCAGCATAGGGTCGCAAAAGGGTACTTGTGCCACTACAGGTACGAGAAGTACCACAGCAATTTGGTACCAGTCTGAGTCATTGCAAAAATGTCTGTTTGCAACAAAAGTGTTACAATATCACATAGAAAAACGACACACTAAACAAATACAGGCAGTTTTTGCAATAAAAGATACCCTCATTGTTACTAAATTGTTCAACATTGCAAGAGAGTCTACAATACTTAAGAAAGGGAATTTCTACAAAAAGTTTCCAGGACCCTGTGGAGGAGTTGAAGTAATAAATGTGCTGGTACGTGGGTACATCTTGTGCAAATAGCTAACAGTCTATAGTAGAATCTCAGTTAAGTGCTCTACAGTTTAGAGTTCAAACAAAACAAGGCACCTGTCAGTTGGGCGCTTTTTAGCTGCTGCAAATTTGGAGGGATTGTCTCTATGTTTGAAAGGTTATTGTTGACCAGGGTAATATTGTGATGCCCCTTGAGCATTGATATCTGTGGATATAACTGCCCTTTATAAACCCTCAATATTAATTAATGATTATGGTGTTACTGACTGGTGCATGAGACGAAACAGTTCCTATGATACTGAGCACTCTGCTTCTGATGGATATGCTGTAGTGATAGGAACTGATGCACCCAAGAACTAGGAGAGACTGACTACAAATGACTACCCTCTCCAAACTATACTTTTATGTTGGTTCAACATACGACAAGACAACATATCACATGGAAAACACCAAACCATCTTCAATCACAAAGAATATTTATCGTAGTCGTAGTGGTTTCTTCTATTAATTTGTTTTCTAATAGAACATCCTCTGGTCAAAGCTTATTAAATAAATCAGAGATTAGCTGATAAACTGCAAAAAATTTCTGAAAAATTCCAATCTATACGGTTATATCTTTATTTTCTCAGTGTTGAGAATTAAATAAAGCTAACCTTCCTAGGAAATACAAAATGAAATCAAAAGGATTAGGAGTGTAACATGGAGCTGTTTGGTATATTCAAACTTGTTATTGACAGTGAAACTAAGAAGTGACATCTACTTGGCTAGGCTGCCACCCTATCTCCCCCCCCCCACATCCCCATTCCACGGCCATCCCCTTCACTGCCCCATAAGATGTATCCCTCTTTTTTACAGACAGAATAAGTACACAGGTTACATAAGGAATTACAACAAAAAGACAGTCTTTTTCTTTATAACTACACACAAGTTTAAGCAGGTCACAGAATTTGAAGACACTTTCAATAAACTTGATATGGAACAATTGTTATCTAACCTCCCACTCTATGGTTAATATAAAACCAAGAGAATACCACCAAGTCCTTACAAATATAGCTGTCTTCTTTTTATCAACTTTGTCCTAATGTTGATAAAACTGTTCCATAAGACAATGCATACATTGTTTCACAATTCAGAAAGTCTTGTGATGGAAATTAAAACAATTAGTGACCGGCAACCCCCCCTCTCCCCCCCCCCAGACCACATAGGTTGGTTATGTCTCACCTCATGGCTACCTTCTGGAGGCTCCTCGGGAAGTGTAATAATCTAAAAAATTAATCAGAAAGATGAAACAGGATTAATTTTCTGGTTATTAATTCAAGACATGGACATACCACCACTACCTTCACTTGGGGTAAAGGCTGTTAATATCCAGTGAGAGCAGTTACTAGTATGCAGGTTGTAATGGACAATTTGACTATCTGTCCGAACAAACTCTGCTTCCAGTACCAAAGCTAGAACATCAGAGTTGTAGTTCTATTGACCCTTTACGAGAGAATCTATAAACGCTCACTGTGAACATGAACCAACTGACTGATAGTCTTGTACCAATAATTAAACAGTCCTGTAGCAATATTGCTGGAGAAAGCTCTGCGTGTCATTCTATTTGAACTGGACAGACGGACAAACAAACCACATCGTGGCATAATCAGTAATCTCTGTTGCAAAACTGACTGAAAAAGTGCAGGGTAGGATTTTCTCTGGTTGTTTCTTCATCTGTCAACCAGGCCTTCAATTTTGGTTGTCCAAACAGCAAAATTTGGTTGTCCAAACAAATGTAGCAGAGTAACAATGACCAGTGTGTACACTATGGGAGAGATGTGTAGGTTGGTGAATAGAACACCAGCTTAGAGGGTGATCGCAATTTATTACTTTACCTTTTTGGGGTTAGGCCCTTGTTTAGTTATGATGCAATTTGAATTTGATGTAAACAACAAGTGATCCACCAGACAACCTTCTCAGCAGATTATAATTGTCTGAACAGAAAGTTGGTCGTCTCGGACAGTTACCGAACTATCATTCAAGATTCGCACTGGATTGGATGTCTACCACTGAAAAATTAAGTGGCAACCAGCCTAGCATACTAACTAGCTTGGAACAAGTGCCTGGATCTGGTCATTCTTTGAGCAGTACTCACCATCAGAGTGTTTTTAGTGTTATTTCACTGCCCTCTCACTTCCCATAGCAACCCTCCCTCCTCTTCAATTCCAATATGGTGAATTTGGTGGGTCTTTTGGTTTTCATTAATTGAATTTCCATTTCACCGATTTCTTTACCTTTATAGGCTGAGGTTTTGCCTCTGGAGTTGTCACTTGCTTCCTTGAATTCTCTGGTATTTTTCTAATATTTGCTGCGTCTCGGCTCGTTCCTTCAGCTCTCCTTCTCAGACCTTTCCTGGTATTATTGTCAGCATCGTCCTCGGTATTCTGAGAAAAAGCAAAAGGCAGTATCTAGGTTTGTAAATATGTGGCCTTGGGAATTATTTGTAATACAGAAAGCAGTACTAGAATTCAGGAAATGTGTGGTCAATCAGTTTAACCTCAGTAATCCGATTTATAGCTATCACAAAGAGACCCTCAGAAGGTCAGGTCTGGTAGTTCAAGAGTTCTGTATTGAAATAGTTTGCAAACAATAGGCAGGAAATACATATTATTTCCTGTCATTATATTCATCCTATTATTATCATCCTCAGAACTCCTGAGAATAACAAAAAATGAAAGCTACAAATTATTGCTTAGGGTTGCTAATTATTTGCCAAAAGGAAAGGATAACAGAATTTAGTTAATTGGCCGTTGGACTGTTTGTTGGGTCTCTATGCTAATTACTATCTCAAAGGTTTCTATTGTTATATCTCAGGTTTGATGCATTAGATGCATACAATGCTATACAAAATAGAACTTAAATCTAAAAACAAAATCAAAAACAAAAGAAGTAAAGTAATGAATTACAAAAGAATTTACCAAAATTTACCCAATGTTGCTTTTAAAGTTAAGACCATGTTTTTCATCCCATGCTACTTGACATTTTACATTCCTAATGTTGCCTTAAAAATACATGCATACAGTACATGTTCATACAATTTTTGCATGATGTGGACAAACCTTAACATGTCCTTTGAAACCCATACTCAAGTCTATTAAAATCTACAAGATATCATACAGGCAGCCACAAAATCATGCCATCCACACATATCTGGCCACGAATTGTATATTGACATCTAGTAAACAGTGACCATTTCTTCAAGAGCATGTTAACCAAATCTTTAAGTGAGAAAAGAGGTGTTTTGCTGCTTTTTCATTGGTCACCTGAAGTATAAAATCTACATTGAAGTTTACAGGTATATCAATCAAAGAGAGAAGACAAATTTACCCAGCCTTAGCTACCATAATAATCTTGGATATACTGTACTGTATATCAGGTGGGTGGGTGCCTGTTAACTGACAGTGCTAAAAAGTGTATGGTTCAATAGCTCATTTGTAAGTTCCAATAAGGACAAGTTAAAAGGTAAAAGTGGCTGTTAGAATAGTTTCAAGACTAAGATACAAGTACGACCTTATGTCGTGTCTCACCAGATTATTCAGTGACTTCATTTGTTCCCATTTGAGCAGTTTCTCTTGTTCATGTAATCTTATTATCCACTATTAATTAGCCTAAAACTCCAAGACAATGATTTACTACAGAATTAGTACAAAATTGCTGTTTCTTTCCAAAACCGTCAAGATCGAA
>KN884465.1:8170-19733 GCA_000934455.1 Apostichopus parvimensis
AAAAAACAAACTTGATACTTAAAGTCTTAGTAGTGGTTTATAAGGGATCTTGTAAAGTTGTAACGAAAGGAGTGTACATTATGCTTAGTAGTTAAAATATCTGGCATGGAATTCCAGGTGCCGACTGCTCGATAATGCAATATTGTCTTAGAAAAAGTTGGCCGATTTCCAGGAAGACAAATACCATTGTTTTGACGTGTATTAAAATTGTGAACTAGGGAATTACGAAAGAGGAAATTAGAAAAACATGAAGGTATGAGATTGTTGAAGAGGCGATATGTGAAAGTTGCAATATTTACTTTGATAATGTCATTTAATTTTAAAAAGCTATGTGACTTAAAATGTGCACTAGTGTGTTCACCTGGAGCAGAATTTGTAATATGTCTGATAGCTCGTTTTTGGAGAACACATAACTTACTTAGGGAGGTAGTAATAGTGCCAGACCAAGCAAGGCTACAGTAGCAGAGGTAGGTATAAACGAGAGTTAAATTAATAGCACAAAGAATATGTTTTGGCAATATCTTTTAAGTCTACCAATTATTCCAACGTTTTTAGTAACTTGCAAACACAGGTGAGAAATATGTTCATACCAATTAAGCTTTCAGTCAATGAAGACCCCAAGAAATGTAACACTGGTTGCAGCTTAAAGTATTGCAGCTTTAATTGTACCATTGGTAGTAGAAATTGTTGTAAATGGTGGTGTTAGCAATGGCAGTCCCAATGGTAACAATGGTAGTGGTGACAGTACATTCGTGGAGGTCAAAGGTTATTTGCGGTCAACATTTAAGTCAAAGTCTGAAAATCTTATAAACACGATAAATCAATAAGTACATCTTTCTTTGAGTAAGTGCAAGAATACTATTTATATTGGTAGAGGTCAAAGGTCACATGATGTCAACAGTTGTCAAAGTCTGAAACCATTTAGACATGATAACTCCAATCTTAAAGCTATGATTAATCTGTAAATTCTCCAGTGCTATGATTTTCTCAAAATTGGTGAACATAGTTTGGTCAAATTCAGTTCAGTGAAGTTTTGTGAAGGGGCTCTACAGGTCTTCAACAAAACATACAATCATCCAGGAAGTGAAATCTGATTTGTTAGCTCAAACTTGGTAGAAAAGAAAATGTTTGTTTATTCATACCTCCATGTGTCTGTATTTCACATAGGAAGACTCTTCTTTCTGGATATTGAAACATGTTTGAATAAAAAATCTTTACTGCCAATTTACTGCTTGATGCCTTCAAGGGAGTGCTACAAATAAGAGCTGGAAATTTCTGATCTTTTCTGGTTGTCACTTAATTTTTGGACAAACTTAACTCACTTGCACTTCATTAATCAAATAGTTATTTTGAATTGTGAGCACATTGTATGGCAATGAATGACAGTCAACTGGCTTTCTGGTTGGATTTTCCGACAGCTGGAACCAATTTCAGTCACTATTTACAAAGCACTGTCTAAGTATCCAGATCACACAGTTAAGAAAAGTGACATAATCTTAAATGAGGTTTTGTTCTGTTACACACACATAACATACTGTAGAATGGTTATGGTTATATGGTGTATACCTTGTTGCAAAATTCAAGTGAAGCACAAACCTCGCTGATGTAGTTGGTGGTTCTAAATGGCTCTTTAATGTTACTGAAGAGCAATCTATGGAGGCCTTGTAAGCATGATATCTCTAGAAGGGAACCTTCAGATGCCTAAAAGATGTATCAAATTACATCATCAAAACCACAGTGCTATTTATGCATTTCTTGTATGGCCTTTACGTAAGTCATAATTTTGCAATTATTATTGCATGAGTGTGTATATATGTTTGTGTGATGTCTTGATTGTACAAAAGTTATCTCCCAGAAGGCATTTTGTACGGACTTCTAACTTGGTTGCTCCATAACAAGTTCAAGTAGCCTGTGATTGTATTGGTGGAGATCAAATATCACCAGAGGTCAGAATGTGTAGCCTTTTAAACACAATATTGAAACTTTTTTATGTTTATAAGCAGCTTGCCCTACTGTAGGTTGACTACATGAATCCAATTGTTTGTTGTGGAGGCCAGAGGCATGCAGTGGTCAAATATATGTAAAACCCAGGTTGTAAAAACAGTATGTCAGGGATATAAATCTTGGATAAACCTTTAAAGTCATGTGAGTTTGATCCATGTTGAGTAGATGACTCTTATGTTGAGGGTCAAATACCACGTGTGGTCACCACAAGTCAAAATGTTGAAACCTTGTAAACATAGGGAAACTGATACATCTCAGATATTGTCCTTTGTTCCCTGTATTGAGTCGATGAAGCCCCATGCTTGTGGAGATCAAAGTTCAGTCAACATTTGGAAACCTTGTAAACAAGATATTTCAAAAAAGAAGTGTGAGTACTGCTAGTAGTACTGATGGTGCAGGTCGCAGTAATCATTTTTGGATTATTGCTGGTAACATTGTAAGTAGTTGTAGCAATGATAATAGTAACTATTAAATATGGTAGTATTGTTTTTCTACCATTTTCAAGTATATTTTTTCTTGTTTTTTCTTTCTCATACAGCTCCACAGAATAGAGTATGTACATAGCAAACACCTCATCTACAGAGATATCAAACCAGAGAACTTTCTGATCGGCAGAAATAACCAACACATCATCCATATCATTGACTTCGGATTAGCCAAAGAATACATAGATCCAGAAACGAACAGGCACATACCCTACCGAGAGCACAAGAGTCTTACAGGGACAGCCAGGTATATGAGCATCAACACACACTTAGGCAAAGGTAATTATTCTGCTCTTATTAGTATTGTTTGCTACACCAAACCCATTTGTTCCACTTCAGTTTTTGTATCAATGAAAAATATGATAAAAAAGTTGCAACCATGAAGTTAACTAAATACTGAAGTTGGCTGACTTTATATCACTTGTAATTGCAACAGGAAATTTGCTCTGACTTACTGGAATTTGGTTGACTTCATTTCCCTTGTGAGTGCTATGGTATACTGTTTTGACTTACTTAGACTAACTTACTGGAACTTCCCTTGTAATTGCAACAGGAAACTTGCACTGACATTTGGAATTTGGTTGACTTCATCACCCAGTAAAATTTGGTCTGTTTTGTGAAATATACATATACTCAAACATGTTAAGTTATAAAGAATATTACTCGTACATGTTATTCACTAAGTGGTAATAATGTTACTCATACATGTTACTTACTAAGTGGTAACATACAGGTATGTTACTTGTACATGTTACTTTGAGAGTGGTAACATATGTTACTCGTACATGTTACTTAATGATTGGTAACATTTTTTACTTAAACATGTTACTTTTAAATGAGTGGTAACAGATGTTACTTGTGGTAACAAATGTTATTCATACATGTTATTTACTCAGTGGTGACAGATGTTACTTGTACATGTTAATTTTTGAGATAAGTGGTTACAAATGTTACTTGTGGTAACAGATGTTACTCATACATGTTATTTACTCAGTGGTGACAGATGTTACTTGTACATGTTAATTTTTGAGTGGTAACATATTACTCATACATGTTACTTATGCAGTGGTAACAGATAAACTTTACTAGTGGTAACAGATGTTACTCATACATGTTATTTACTCAGCGGTACCAGATGTTACTCGCACATGTTACTTATGCAGTGGTAACAGATGTTAGTCGTGGTAACAAATGTTACTCATACATGTAACTTATCAGTGGCAAGTGATATTACTTGTACATGTTACATTCTGAGTGGTAATAGATGTTACTGGTACAAGTTACTTAGTGATTGGTAACAGATTTTACTCATACATGTTACTCGACGTTACTCGTACATGTTACTTAATAAGTGGTTACAAATGTTACTTGTGGTAACAGATGTTACTTATAGATGTTACTTACTGAGTGGTTACAAATTTTACTTGTACATGTTATTTACTGAGTTGTAATATATGTCACTTGTGCATGTATGTTACATACTGAGTGGTAACAGATGTTAAGTCAAACATGCTGCCTCAGTTCTAAGAACTTATGGTGTTGCCTTCTTAATGAGTATTTAACGGTAACTCTGGACAGTATCGTACAAAGACAAAACTTTCTTGCAGGTGACAATAGGTGTTTTATTCATTGTAGGGCAGGTAAAGAGAGGTTTCGTAGATCTCTACCATGAGTGCAGTGTAGGAAAGCCTACAAGTTACAAATGCTACCTCAGAACCCAAAATCCAAAAATGTATTTAGAATAGTTTGGCAGTGACTTTATGATGATTTCTACTCTCCACTCTTCTCAATCATTCATAGTTCGTTATTAGTTTCAGTAAATAATGTTCAATCTCGGGATAAATACGCAAGCAGGTAATGTGATCATGAGATCTGCTGGTTTCACTTCTGATTAGTTTGACCGACCCATCTGCAGAAAACTTTGCCTTTGCAACATGCATCACACTGGTGTTAAGGGATATGATTTTTGCCCTGCCTTTGAGTTTGTTGATGGACAGTTTACCTGTGATGATGGAATACATATTTATAATTGAGTGCTGCAATGGACCAGCCGCAAGTGAAGTTTATCTGCAAATAGCATTTTGGTCCTCTTTGTATTATATTAAGATTTGTGCTGGCTTAAAATTGTAGCATTCCTTTCCTCTATTTTTATTTCCACAGAGCAAAGCAGAAGGGATGATTTGGAGGCATTAGGTCATATGTTTATGTACTTCCTTAGGGGTAGCTTACCATGGCAAGGTTTAAAGGTAATATTAATGCACATAATAGTCGATCAGACTGAGGGTTGTATTTTGTGAAGATCTTCACTTTCTGGTTTCCCGAAAGGGAAAACTATAGATTCACTCTTACCGACCTTGCAAAATTGTGAGGGGCACCGCGGATTGCAAAGTCGGCAGTGACTATAATGCAGATCACGAAATAGCCGATAATTTCTATGACGGTTAGATTCGTCCAACATGGCAACATGCAGAAATGCTGTACTCAAAGCCGAAGACTTTGTTGGTACAAATCCTTTGGCTTCAATACCGCACTAATTACCTTTAGTAAACATTTCATACTGTAGTTTTGATCCTGTACTCGCTTCTACAAAGTAAAGCTAGGATGACCTTCACACTTGGCATGAATCAACCTTATTACTTAATCACAATAACTAGAAAGTAATGCTAGGATAACCTTCATACTTAACGGCTGTATCCACCTGTTATTCACAAAGAAGTAGTGTGAAACTTTACAGAGCAACGTTCCTAATTTTATACCAAACTGCATAAATGAGTTGATTCAGAGATCTGCAATGAAACTAACCCTTAAGCAATGTTATGCATATTTAAAGTAACTTACACCCAATTTACTGTGTATGTTAAATGTAACTATGACTCAATTGCCAATCAACTTGTATATCTCTTTCGCTATAATAGGCCGACACTCTCAAGGAAAGATATCAAAAGATAGGAGACACAAAGCGGAATACGCCCATCGAAGCCCTCTGCGAAAATTGGCCAGGTCAGTTATATTAATGGCTGTGTTATTATCCATTGTTTGCCTTATGGCAATATATGATATCAATAAGTAAACAGTAAGTAATGTGACATCAGTTTCAGAGTTATTGTGTTGTCAGCATACAAGCTAACACTGCTGATTGTGCAACAAATACATCTGCATACAGTCATAACATACATAGCTTTGTATGCTTATATATGTATACCAGTTTTGTATGGTTATATTTACCAGCTATGTATGCTTATATACTAGCTTTGTATTCTTATCTATATATACCAGCTTTGCCCATAAATGAGCTTTTGGATTTTGAGGCAATTCCTTTCATACTTTCATTTTAATCGCACCTCAACTCAAGTGTTTTATTATTTTGTGAACCTTTAGATGGATAACATTAAATTTATGCAACTAATACTGTGTTGAATTTATGAGAAAAAAATATTTTCTATGTAAACAAAAAGATCACAAATGGTAGTGATTGAAGAAGGAGAAATAGGGAGACTGAACTTTTACAAAATGTGTCCATACCTATTACCTCAGTCAGTGGTAAGTTTGACTAGTGAACCCTAGATTAAACTACTACAACAGACAATTGGTCTGGTAATATGAGGTGAAATAAGTTTAATTCAAGCCAAAAAACAGTCATGACATAGAAGGCTTAACTGTTCCCCTATTAAGACCCCTTTGCAGTTTGCAATAAACTAGATATGAAAAATACCTTTCAATAATCCCAATGTTTTATGTATTGTGAAATATCACAGCTTGCAATGAAGAGCAGTGTTGCCTACATTACTTATAATGCTGAGTGAAGGCTGAAAATCTGCATCTGTGCATATATGCTAGAGATGGACTATCTCTAGCATATGCACAGATACTACTGTTATTTACTGTCAGACCATCTCTAGCAAATTATACACAGATCCTACTGTTACTGATTGTCAGTCCATCTCTAGCAAGTATGCAAATACTGCTGTTAATGAGCTTCAACAAATCTCTAGCAAGTATGCAAATATTGCTGTTACTGAGTTTCAGTCCATCTCTAGCAAGTATGTAGATACTACTGGCAGTCTATCTGTAGCATATGCACAGATACTACTGTTATTTACTGTCAGACCATCTCTAGCAAATACACAGATCCTACTGTTACTGATTGTCAGTCCATCTCTAGCAAGTATGCAAATACTGCTGTTAATGAGTGCCAGTCCATCTCTAGCATGTATGCAAATATTGCTGTAAATGAGCTTCAGCAAATCTCTAGCAAGTATGCAAATATTGCTGTTACTGACTTTCAGTTCATTTCTAGCAAGTATGCAGATACTACTGTTACTGTGTGTCAGTCCATCTCTACCAAGTATTCAGATACTTCTGTTACTGGTCACAGCCCATCTATAGCAAGTACACAAATACTACTGTTATTTAGTGTCAGGCCATCTCTAGCAAGTATGTAAATATTGCTGTTACTGAGTTTCAGTCCATCTCTAGCAAGTACACAATACTTCTGTTACTGAGTCACAGCCCATCTATAGCAAGTACACAAATACTACTGTTATTTAGTGTCAGGCCATCTCTAGATTACGTTCAGATAGTAACTTAAGGTTATCAAATTTTTGGAACAAAAACAGGCCTGGTAAAATGTAAGTAATTAATATAAATCCAGCTCCGGGATAGGTCAGAGATGTTCAATTCAGATAATTTCTTTCCTCCCATTCCTTTTCCAGAGGAGCTAGCGACGTACCTTCGTTATGTGAGGCGATTAGATTTTTTTGAACAGCCTGACTACAATTACTTGAGGAAGCTCTTTCAAGATTTGCAATCAAGTAAAGGCTACCCACATGATGCAAAAGAGTTTGACTGGTCTGGGAAACAGTTTGTAAGTATTTATTAGAGACAAACCTTTCCCAGTAATATTAGAGAATTGGTTAGAAACTTGTTTCTGGAGTACCAACCAGGTTCAATGACCAGGGAGATAGTGTCACTAATTTTGTCAGTGAATGTATAATTACTTCTCTGAGCTTTTTTTCTGTGATTCACTCACATTGTAGTTATTTTCTTGATCCAGCAGCAACCACAACATTGTCTGGTGTACTTAATATTGAGCAATAAAAGAATTGCTACAACCATTTCTGTAATTCTCTGGGCTTCCAATAACATTACAACCAGCAATTGACAGACATTGAACACACTGATGATAACTATGATTGCTCCAATATCAAAACTGTCGTAAAGTAATGGGGAACATGTTAAGTAGGGACTGTAAATGATCACTTTCCTGGTGAAAGACTGATTGAAGGGCTACCAGACATGCACAGAATAAAAAACATTCAGATTCTCAATTTAGTTTGCCATTCTAGATTTATTTTTCTGTGGCAGTTACTTCTTGTGAGCTGAAATTATGCCCAATACATTTCACCAAGCAAGAAATGTTTCAGGTTTGAAAGTAGATTTCTAATCATCATCACTGACCATGCATCTACAAGTGAACTAATAATGGCTGATGCTCTTTCTTTCTTGATTAGGCTACTCATATTCCAGTAAGCCCGAGTGATGGCACATCCTCCACACCCAAGGATTCACACACCGGTCATAGAGATCAGTCCAACAGACCTTCAAGGGTAAGAAAAACCAACAAAGCAAATCTGGATCTATTCTTTTATCAACCATCTTGAGTCATTTTACAACTAAAAGAGATTTAGCATGGATGATGACTTAGCACATTACTTGCTACTGTTATTGTTACCCCTACAACATAGTTGATAGGATTATAAAACTGGTCGTTCAAATCTACACTAAAGGGTAGGGGGAGGGGGAGGGTCCTTGTAACAAAGTAATTGCTCTTTATCTCAATACGTAAACTACTTATTGAGGTATTGTGGTGCTTGACCGCAACATGGTTTGTTCTCTTCTGCTGCCAGATCTCTTGGTCAATTCTTTGAAAGTTTGACACTGGTTTTCACATGAGTTACAAAAGTTATCGTTTTTTTGGTAGCCTAAAATCATTGCAGAGACAGATTGTTAGGCATTTATATACCTTATTTTGGTGCATGAAACACATCTTTCATGTAAGGTTAGATCTAAATGTCAATCACCATCTTACAGTAACCACCATACATGGGCTCTGACCATTCTAAAATGCTCTCGAGCATAGCTAGTGAAGAGATAAACGAAGGATGATGTGCTTCAGAAGTAGCTTCAATTACCAAGTTTAAGAGCTGTGGTAGCTACTGACACATTGACTGAACAACTGTGTAACATATGTGGCAGTGGTGCCACTAGCCTGAAAGTGACTGACAGTCTCCTTACCTGTGTAAAAGTAAGTGGGCCTGACATTCGATCCTAGCAGGATCTTCTTCAGAAGGCCACTTATCTTTACACATTCTCTTACACAGGCTCTTTAGTGGATAAGCAGTTTGCTAACAGTTTTTGTTTCATTTTGAGATTCCATACCTGTCAGTAGACCAGATTTCAGTAAATTAATCCTTAAACCATTTATTGACCTTTTAGTTACATCTTTATGATAATATTTATAAAAAAAAACTTTTTTTGTGAACCTTGAGACACCTATTTCCATATATTTCAGTAGTTATGCTGTTGAATAATACATGGAATGTAAAGCCATGCTTTGACCATGGAGCTACAATGGTCTAGACAGCTATGATTGCACTCTTGAACAGAAATGTTTGCTAGGAAATGCTCTTTAAGCTAGTTTCTGTTTGTTGCAGTTGACTTCATGGAAATTAAGATTTCATCTTGACAACTTTGCCCTTAAGGATTCTGTTGTATTTGTAATAACATTTTTAACTTTAATGCTCTATGCATGAAACCAATGCAATACCTTGCAATACCTGTTTTAACCGATTCACAGAGCATCAAAGTACTAAGGGTTTTTTTTCTTCTTCTTCTTAGGCACAACCAGATAAGAAAGCTTGGCCAGATCAACCACACAGACATCATAACTTACAGCCACCAGGAGCCATGGACAGGCATGGCTCAGTCCAGGTGGTGAGCTCAACAAATGGGGACCTGGGCCCAGATGATTTTACTGCGGGTCAGTCTCATGCACCGATAGCTCCTCCAGAGGTAGATGTGGTGGAAGACACAAAGTAAGTCAAGAAAATCAAACATGAATCTCCTCAAAGGCCACTCTTGTTCAAACTCTTATACTTTCTCTATCTTCACCGGTTTGGTAGCAGATTCATTTGAGGCAGTTGAAGGAAACAAAACACTGAATAATAAAGCACCTCTGTCACTCTTTGAAATTTATGATGAACCATTTTTGAAAGGAAACTTTGCAAACAATTCTAAAGTGCATGACATGTGTAACTGCAATGAAACACTGAAGCACCAATGACAACGTCAGGTTAAAATTAATGGTTGAGAGTAAATTAAGTCACCAGGTTAGCACAAGGAAATCTCTGTATGAAATGTGCTTGTGCTGAATATGGTTCGAGACATAGAATTATTGACTGGCAGTAAATGCATTGTTTCGGAGTTTGGGTTCTCAATTGTAGAGATAAATATACTTGGGCAAATACACAGTAAACCAACACGAAATGATAACATAGAGGTTTTCCACCCCTAAAATTGATATTTCCAATGTTCTGTAATGTTCAATATTACTCATTTGAAGCAAAGAGCTAGAGTAAAAAGTTTCAACTTCCTACTTGAATTTTGAAAAAATGGCCCATTAGAATCCTATAGGAAAATAATGGTTGAACATTGACATACGGCAAGAAAATACAACGGTTGCAAAACATTGACATACATCACATAGATGGCAATTTTTCATAAAGTTTGAAACATACTTAGTCTTTGACCTTTTCCTATGATGGCATACAGTCATGTCTAACTCACAACCAAATTAGAGTAATATATGATGTATATATCACGCTCAGTACAGCATGAAATAGATAACGGGCGAACATGTAAAAAATGTTACAACCGTTATAAATTTACGTTAAAAAATGGCATAACTCAAAAGATTTGAAATGTATATGATCCATGTTACTGCACTCAGAATCTTAGCCAGTAGTGGTTTATATAAACACTGAAAACATCATTTTTGGTGCACATGGGGCACAGGTGGCAAATTTTAAGAAGTTTGACATACAAAAATGTAACTCATGTGTATGTCAATCTTTTTCAAACGTACCACTATACCCCCATGTGCATCATCAAATGAAGTTTCCATGGTTTTTATAAACTATTTCATGGTAGGAATCTGTATACACAAAAGGAACTACATGCACTGTATACTTTTTGAGTTTCGCAATTTTTTGTGGTACATTTATAACGGTTGTAACACTTTGACATACTGTTCGACCGTTACCTATTTCATGCGCTACTAAGCCTGATATTCATCACCTATTGCTCTCGTTTGGTTGTGTGGCAGGTATGACTATATGCCATCATAGGAAAATGTCCAAGACTATATATGTTTTAAACTTTATGAAAAATTGCCTGCCATGTGATGTTTGTCAATGTGTTACAACCGTTATATATTTCTGGTGTATGTCAATGTTCGCCCGTTATATTTCCCATAGGATTCCAATGGACCAAAATTTCAAAATTCAAGTAGGATGTTGAAACTTTCTATGCTATCTCTCTGCTTCAAATAACTAACACTCATCCTAATAGAACAAAGAAAATACCAATTTCAATACTGAAAACTGCATGTGTTGATTTTCGTGTTGGTTTACTGTGTAAAGGCCCACTTACATCTACTTAATTTTTGGATAAAATTACTTCTGCATGTCTTGGGGCACCATGGATGCCCAACTTACAAAAATGGACCCCTGTCATAGCTGATCAAGCCTGGCCTGCCAAAATCAACGTTCTAGCTAGAATGGATGTTGTGATCTGTTTATTCTATCCTTTTGACTTGAGTAGTAAGAACTAGGCACCACTGGAGATGCTTTTATTCCCTTCTCAAGGCAAAAAGGAATCTACACGATTGTGTGTTTGTGTGCATATATATATGTCTGTCCGTCTGTGATGCCTTGGCTTGTAAAATTTATTATTTAGAAAGTACATTGTGGTTTAATATCATACTTCATGGTATGTGAGTCCACCTTAATGTATAC
>KN884465.1:25896-44502 GCA_000934455.1 Apostichopus parvimensis
TTGTCATGCTAAGGCTAGACAAATTCACTCATGAATGTAAGTTTTGAACACGGTCGGTCTATACTGTTTGAGTATACACTGTATGTTCCCACACAGTTTGCAGCTGCAGTTTAAGAATAATATATATGTGCTGTCCAGGAGTGTAAATTTCAAGTGGTTTTTACCGATATATATATTCACGAAAGTTCAATTGACCCTGTGTTTATGATTAACGTGACACAATCAGATCTTCAAAGCCTGGAAAGTACTTCAGTTTCCATTCAAGGCCAGCTATATTGTATTACCTCAAAAATATGCAAGAAATAGCAGTTAATTATAAAGTTATCATCTATGGTCTGATTATCTCTAATATTGTTTCAATTTTAGTCAGATCGGTGTCAAGTTGCTTGTCACATTGTAGGAGGGGGATGGGGCATGGGTGGACAGAGAACATTGTAACTGACATGTAGTCTAACCGTGTTTGCTGTATCTAACACACTTTTTAGATGATAATATTTTTAGCAAAGACCTTGAGCCCTCAGTGACAGGCCTGTGGTATACTGTGAGGTTCTAGTGGTGACATTATAGTATTCATTATGTTAAACGTTTGCTCGTATTCGCCTTACCATTTTTTAGTTTCATATATTTCTGGGTCTCCAGATATGACCCTTAAATTCACTTTTCCTATGTGTGTGCATGTTCGTTTGTTTTGCTATCTGACCGAGGACTTGAACAAAAGAATTTCAGGTCCTCGGTTGTGATTTCTAAAGAATCACCACGTCCTCGGAAGAATTCTATTGTATGGGGTATTGTTAAGGTTAGGGTACGTGGATTTGAACAATGGAAAATACAATGGGGTCCTCAGTTGGAATGTAATACAAACATGTATGTGCGCATGTGTGTGTGTATGTTTTGCTAACATAGTTGTTTATGTATCAGCAAAAATTCCCCACTTGAGGGTTTGCTACCTGCACAATGAACAAGAGTTGCTTAAATTAATAAACTGTCTGTCTCATTAAAGTACCCGTATCCTCCTTAGTCTTAAAACTTTCCATCACGAAATCTGCTCATGGGTACGACCAATTTCCATCGAAGTAAAATGAGCATTATAGCCGGCATCAAACAGTTCACAATTTAACCTGCCGAGAGCCGATGAACCCTGTTTCCAAGGGGCTACATATAGCTATCTGGTCATGTGATTACAATATTACCTTGAAGGGTGTTTAATTAGTGCTTTGCTGATGATTCGTCAGTCTACACATATTACAGGTGTACTATATATACATTGGTTCACAACAAAAGTGATTCAAGCCTCTGGAATGGCTGACCTTCAAGCCTGTAGTCAGCTGTGGAAACTTGATAATTAAATGCATCTAAAACTTCCAAATTCTAATAAATTCAGGCTATATTTCTATGTTTTAAACGATAAAACTGTTTTATTGTCTGTGCTTGCATGGATGACATAATATACTTGTGTATGAGTGAGAACAACACTCCAGCTGTATAGTGGTCTGGTATATATAGTAAAATCAGATAGCATAAAAAATGGGTGTTTGATGATATATGTGAACAAAGTCGTTAGAACACTCACGTTTGAGGCAAGAGGAACTGCCCAAACAAAAACAATTGGGGGGGCTGGGGGTTGGATGGAGGGTTGGGCACCGGAAGATAGGATGGAAGGGAATTCATGGGAAGGCCAGTCAGGGATATGCTAGGAATGTGGGAAATAGGTACACAATTGAATATAAATCTATGACAGACAATCCAATGGTTAGTTACCCATTTAATCGGTATCTTCTTGCAAATCACATCTTCACAAAGTTTGACTGCTCGTTCTATGTTTGTTAATTTGGATTAAGTTTTGAAGAGGAGGATGAGGAGTTACTTTATTTATTGACGTACCAGTGAGGGCACCTGCACTTATGTAAAGATAAAGAAAGGACTTGTAAAGATTCTGTGAAAGCATTTATAGTTTTTAGAAAGGTACTCTTTGTAGAAAATAAATCTCTCACATGTTACCTAACACCCATTAACTGGTTGTTTTCTGTGCGTCAATTCTCCATAAGACTATTGAGCTTATTAGTTAGGTCGTTTAAAAGTTGTATACAAAATAATGACCTGATATTCCGAGACGAGTTTTAGCACGAATAGTTTCCCTTAATTTGGACTTTTCTCTGGGTTTCCTGTTCATAATGAAAACATTGAGAGTGCACGTGGAGCGATTTCTGGATCTCATAGCAACGGGAGAATTATAATTCTTGAACGGATCACTCTCCATTGTGAGCAAATTTGGTGAAATGTTGGAAATTAAGACAAATTGATGTCTTGACTGTATAATTGTGAGTGTAGATTTCTGTGATTATTGTGCCCCTGATCACTTGGTTATGGTTAGGCTATCTTGCATGCTTTGTTCATTTCTTTTCTTGATAAGATTAGACAGATGAGTCTCTAACTGCTATCTTGGATATTTATAGTTTCATCCACAATTATTGCATGTAAAGAAGCTGACAAGGGGGAAAAGTGGTTTATTAATAGTCTATAAACATGTACAGTGCTTCATCATGTAAATGTGTGTTGAAGTTGGCATCTCATATAGTCCTGTTCATTCATGCATACATGTGTAAGCGAGGAGGATCACGGTTCGGAAGGATACAAAAATATACTATATGTACAACACTAGAAACCGTGCGTAACATATATTTAATCAAAGTTCTTCCTTGTAACACCTCGTGGCTAACCAAACAAGCCTTCTCCACAAGCGAGCCAGGGCTCGCCGAAAGCGAACATGCATGAGTGAACATTGTTACAAAAATAAAGGGCATCATTCCTACTGTATATCGTCTTAGCATTTCGGATATGCAAATGAGGGATAAAGGTTAAGGGTGAGAGTTAACTTTACAATTGAATACAGTCGTTTGTTATTTCATTAAAAATATAGTGGGCCATCAGTCTTTATTATAAGATGTTACACATGCAATGAGGTTAATTCTTATTCTGACTAGATAACACAATGTGCCCGCAGATCAATGCTTACAGTCTGCGGTAATACAGTAACAGTGTGTTTGTTTATTCCCACTTCTAACGTCATTACATCAGTTAATTAAATTACATACAGTGAATGCTCATATATGAATACAGTGGCCTGATTGGATACATGCAATATATTCAACACTGAGCACAACTCTGTGAGTGTATGTATGGGTCTATAGTGCTGGTAACTGTTTATGTGGTAATATTTGTGCATAATTACAACTATGGCTTATAAGTACTAAAATGCATAATGCATGTAATAACTGTACAACATGAAACTTCACTGTTGTATAGTAAAACATACTCACTATGAGTAGTAATGGTTGCTATGATAGATGCTGTACAACTTGAAACTTCACTATGTAGTACAGTAAACATACTCCACCTAGGAATATATGTGATGGTTGCTATGATAGATCTGTATGTGATTACCAACCTAAAAGTAATTTAGTTAAGGGAATTTGCCACATTTGGTGCTTCATTTGCACTCTTTTGAAGTATATACATGTCATATTTATGGTGCCTACTTTTTTGGTCGAAGCCTAGTGTGATCCTGGTCTACTAAAGTCACAGTTTTTGTTTTTTGGGGACCTTTATTTTCTTTAATTGTTAAATATAAAAAATCAACCGATTGTGACTAGTTTACCCCAAACCATGGTTTTATAGTTAGTATGCATGTGTATTACCTGTTCATGTCATATTACAGTAATCAGATATGTTATGTGCTCATATGGGTCCAACATGACTTTTATACTCTACTAAGGGTCTACGAAGTGTCGATCCGCAAGCCATGTCTTTGTGATTATCCTACACACATTTGTGTACATAGAGAGATTGAGTTCATCTTGTGAAGTCAGCACTTGTGAAGTTAGATTATTGCTATCAAATATATTTTTTGTGGAACAACGTTCTGCTTTGTTTCAGATTGATTGTGTTCATAGCACAGAAATAAGATTGTTTCGTGTGTTGTTGTTTTTGTTGTTGAGGTAAACATCTGGTGAATTATTTTATCTGGAAGGTATATCAATATCATTATAATGGATAGTGAGATGCCTGAATGTTCAGTATGTAAAAACACTAACAGTCATACAACACAGACCATATATCATATCATACCATTCTATTCTCCTTTAAAGCCGCAATAAGGATTATAGTCAGCCTTGTGAGGAATAAACAGCATTGAATTTATCAGAGAAAAGCTCTATTGTAAGCTCCTTTAATGCAACATAATTTGTCTGTTCAGGGATCTACAATATAGAAGCATGCACAGTGGTAATTTAAATGGCTTACCCTACTGTAAATTTGAGTACAATACAAGAGCCTAGTCTCTGCACCTGTACAACAAGCATTCAGCCCTTTAAATATATTTAGAAGTACTTTCAAGATTCAGGATACAACACAGGCAAATCACATGATCACACCTGATCACATGACTGACGATATGAAACAGGAACATATTCTAAGCTCCTTTAATTGAGGATTTTTTATTGTGTTTTGCAAACTCAGCACTTAGAGTATCTAACAAAAAGTTAGTGTGAACATGAGAGCAATTGTGTAAAATATTTGTAGTGAATTTTAATATTAATACTTTAATAGTGACTCTTGTTGGGCATTTCAGTATTTAATGGCACTACCAGCTGTCATAAAGTACCTAGCCAGTTGCTAGTTGCTAGGAGTTTAAATCTATTATTAGGGTTCTTATGCTAGTATTGTTTCCTTAATAGGTCATTTACATATTTGTGTTGAGTGCATATCAATGTAATGTTACAGAATTGATAACTACATCATTAACAATGATTTTTTGCTTTGCTCTGTTTCATTTCCAGGAGGGAAAACTGAAGAAGGCTACCCTATAGTTATTCTACCAAATTGCCCAAATCTTGCCTCAATACCAGATGAAGAGTTTGTCAAATTGATGACCTATTTAGTTAGAGTACCCAGGTAAGTTGATCAGTTATGGATATGAAGAATTGAGAAGAGTGGTGGGGGTGGGGGGGATGAGGGAGGGGAGGGGAGGGAAAGGAAATTATTCTTCCACATTGCCCTCATCTTATGTCCGTACCAGATGGAGAATTTGTTGACCTACTGTATGTATTGGAGTACTTATGTAAGGTCTCAAGTATGGGTGTCAACATGTGGGAAGGGAGGGGGGAAGAGGGGATTAGATTTAGATCTATTAGGATTTTGAAATTGAAGATAGAATGAAACAAGTTGAGAAGGGGGGACATTGTGATGTTTCCAAAATAGTGTGCATCTAAAAAGTGACCATATCATGAATAAAATTCATTTCTAAGCAAAAGTTTGTATTAGTTTGTTAAAGTGTATGTTTCACTAGAGTTTGGACAGGGTACAGTACATATTCAACAATATACTCATTGACAGGAAATAGGAGAAGGAGGGGGAGGGGGGGGCCTTAATTTATGCTCAGAGTGTACAGTCAATGTAGGTAGGTTCATATGGATTATACTATGTACTTGCTCAATGATTGGATCTGAATTTCAAAACCCAAAATGACTTGACTACGTATATAACCACTGTTGTTTTGGTAAGTTAACTGTGTCTGTTGTTATTGGCCGTGAAGTGCCGTCTGCTTCTTTCATTGCGGAATGGTTAAAATTTGGGGGGAAAAGTGGATCATTGTGTTAAAATAACTGATGCAAAACAGAGAATGAATGATATCATCGATATGATCAGATGTTGAAAATTCTCGAACAGCCAAATAAAATGCTCGAGAAAGGCAAACCTCGGCGAGTTGATTACTGGCACTTAGTCACTGAAGCATAGCTAGGATTGTTGGTTCTTCAAAGGATCAAACCTGCATGTACAGCTTACCAAGATTTTGCAAGTAGAACAGAATCTACAATTGTTTTGTGGATCGCTCGAATCACCTCCAGATGGTTCACTAAACTGCACCAAAAAGGATTTATAGATGCGCCAAAACTCTGGGGTACCCCTGTACATTCATGATTGGCTTGTTTTCAAGTTTTCAATTGTGTATATGTGTAAGGGATAGTACATGATAGCAGAAAAAGCTATAACTAAAGTACCAGATGAGGAATCTCCATGGCGATACAAAATGGTGGTCCGGCTTGAGGAACGGAAATGTTAATTTGTTTTATGTACAGTAGCTATATCAAGCAATACAAGCTCTTTGTCATCATGTGATCACAGAGTGAGTATATTTCATCTAAGCAACCAGAAATATTCTTACACTTCTCTGATTATCATGTTTATGTTGATACGTACACACCATGAGCTGGATGCTGCGATCATAAAGGCAAGAAAGAATCCCGCTTGTACAAAGAAGAGGGGGGGGGGGACGGGGGTATAGTACTTGTAAATGAAGTGCCTGTGTGCATAAATATGTGTGCCAAAGTGTTATTCCTCCAGAGAATAAACAGAACTGTTTGTTCATAACATTTGCTGCTTCATTTCTCAACAGTTATTACAAAGGATTAGAGGTTGAAAGGTACATACAAAAGCAAAGTTTTGTGGGTGTATGCTGTTTGTTTTTCTCAAACTGTAAAGTGCTGTGCATCCATTAAAATAGTAAACACTTATATGCTTTCTTCCCTTTCTTATCTGTCCATAATTTCATGTTCCTGCTGCTAACACGAACTTAGAAAACTTGCGGTGAATTACACAAACTGGCATGCCTGTCTTGGTCCCTGTTCACATTTGAGAATGCAAGGGGGAACTGATACTGTGAGGGGGGGATCAACTTCATAGTGTGAATTACTGTTCACACCTGAGAATGCAAAGGGGGAACTGATACTGTGAGGGGGGATCAACTTCATAGTGTGAACTTCTGTTCACACATGAGAATGCAAAGGGGAACTGATTCTGTGAGGGGGGATCAAGTTTGTAGTGCGCATTACTGTTCACACATGAAAATGCATCCGGGGGAACTGATACTGAGGGGGATCAACTTTGTAGTGTGAATTTCATTTCAGGGAGGATCCTGATCCTGCAAGGGGCAATAAAGATTGTAGTGTGAATTCTTGGGGGATCATGTGTCTCAAGATCTCTTATTATTTCCCCTGAGACCTGGGGGAGGGGGGTTGAGGGGAGGGGCTCACTGTAGTACTAATAAAAGCTGAAGGATTTGTAGACAATCATTGTGACTTTGTTTGCCCTTGTGTAATGCTCTTTCATTTGAAGTTGATCCATCACCCTTCTAAGATGTGGACTTGTCGGGGGGGGTGGTCATCTTTATTAAATCCCCAAGGGAAAACAAGATCCTAATAGTCCTTGTGTTCTCAGATGTGAACAAAGTCTTAAAGGGTAATGAAATGGACTCATATCCTTGTTTTGGTAATGTTTTGACCAAATTTATACATAAATGCTCATCATATTGCTTCTAAGATAAGAACTATCACATGGGTTGTATATCATTCATCTCATTACAAGAAAGTCACCAAAATTCCCTTACTTGTCTCGTCTTATCATGATATCAGATTTACTGCATTTGGATTATATTTTTCTTCATAATTTCAGAAAATAAAAAAAAATAAAAAATTTGCAAATACAAGAAAACTTCATTGTCAACAGTTTATCTAATCAATTCATCATATGAGTATGTCATTTATTTTCTCTCCTCTTTTATACTTATTTACACACTTTTTTTAAAACTTTAACTTAAATTTTTTATTGAAAGTATAAATACCACTCAATGTGGCTAATGGTCTATTTAGAACTCTGGCCACTCATCGCCTCTTTAAAAAGTAATTTGAAAATGTTAATGCTTGACTGCAGTGTGGTGGATCACACCAATTTGGAAATTTTCCTTCCTTAGTACAATTTTACGTTCAAAGTATAGTTGATTCTAGGTAATATTCATCTATCAAACCTTGACTAATAAACATCATTTATACTGGCCAAGTTTGACAATTGAAATCCTTAACCATTAGTGGGTACTCTAATATATAGACCTGTCGATTTCTATGATGATTTGAGCAGTATGAGAAAGTCTGGCCTTCCCAACAGTAATAATTAATTATGAGCGAGCCACAGATGAAGACTACAGGCTGTTTAATGTTTAGTGAATGCTAGGAGGTGGTTGCCATGGTGATTTGAATATTCCTCAAGAATTCCCAGAAGCAAAAGTTTATCAATTAAATAATAATCAGATAGAAAAAATAAAGGTGTGCTCATACGATCAATCAACATTACTACCATGGATGTAATTTGACTGCAGTTTATTACTATGCTATATGGTAATTTATAGCTTGCAGGTATTCACAGCACCATACATGTCAACATGGTAACCTGTAAAAAAAAAATCTATTTTGAGTGGTCTTTTCTCTACAATACAGTGCAAGGCATATTTTTGTTTTGGTACATATCACCTTGACCTTTTTTTTATAAATATGATTTCCTTTCCCGTGAATGTTTGATCAAGCATGTAAACCAGCACTGTACTTCCCTTGAATGTTGCAAGTATATGGTTTTTGCTATTAGCGTGCAGTACTTGTAACTGTAGTATTGTGTGTGTTTTCCCATTACTAAACCCTATCCAACCTGTTAATCATAACAGCTTTCTACTGTAAGTGGGACAAACTTGTGTAGGTGGTATGAAAATAATCTAATAGTACTGTGATAAATTGATTGTAACTCTCTTCTGATGCATGGACTTTTCTAGATTTAGGTCAAACTTGTGTATGTGAGCTAAAATACAATCTATGAATACTAACTATAAATGAGAAATTTATTATAAATATTTCTTGAGACATGGACAGAAGTCCTTTCATTTAGATGTCAAATGTATTAGTAGAAATTAAAATAACTGTTCAAGCAAATTTCAAACTTGTCTTAACCAGTTTCTTAGCTTTTAATACGTGAACATTACAAATTTTGCATATGGCAACAGTAGGTCGGTTGCCACCATCAGCTGTCACACATGTATACATTGACTGCCATGGTTACTACATAGCACTATTTGCATTGCATGTTTCTTTTGAGCAAAACTGCACCAAAATGGTTAGATATGATATTAGTCCTGTCTCATTGAAGAACAAGTAAACTGCAGAGGATGTGTGTCAGTTGGAGAAGGAGAACTCATCCCTCTAACATCAAACATTTTCAGACCAGTGTTGTTGTGGTCAGAGAAAGAGAGTTTATATGTCCATTTTGCCTGATCATTTAATTAACAGACTAAATAGAATTCATGCCAAAATTGAAAGTTTAACATTTAAACAACCAAGAAGGGGTTTTCAGACAACATTCTGCACTTTTTGTTTGATAAGTACTGTATTGTATGTTTGGTATTGTAAATGTTTTACTATGTAACCCTTGTTTTGTTTTTGTTTTCAAACCTGTATACATACTGTAAAATGTAATTATAGCTAAAACTCCATCTAAATTGATTAATCTCTTTCCATAAATCTTTGTATCTCAATTTAAGATGTGAACGCTCATATACATTCCTACAGCAAATCAAAATTCCACAGCATTAGTGTATAGCGTACATTGCATTTCATAACATCATTACAAACCTTGTAATCAATCTATTTCATCCAGGCTGGAAGATTAGAGATACTGTAATAGAAAGATGAGAGATGAGAAAGATTAGCAATCAGAAAATTTGGAGATTAGATAGATTAGAGAAGAGGATTCAGTTTAAAGTAATTCTATGAAAATTGGTAAAATGCAAGGCAGAAGAGACACAAAAACAAAAGGCAACTTACTTGCTTGCTCCCTCATAGAATGTTGTATTAAACGAGTTACTTTCACATCATTTGTATAATCGCCACAGATTAATGCAATGTGTATACCAGTGGCGGAGCTAGGGGTATTGGTCAGGTGGGGCGAGAATAGTCTGTAGGGGCGCTTTCGACACTATCTAAGCGGAGCGCCACCACAGGTTGGCGCTGAGCTTACAGACATTTATTGAGTAAAGATACTCCCTAGATCGCCGGAAATGACCTTTTCCGGGCCTTGCTAATTTGCAGATAAACGAAGAATAAATAGGTGTCATCGCCATTTTGTCAGAAAATTACACCAACAAAATGTGACAAATGTCAATAGGTATTTGAGAGCGTAACAAAAAAGTCAATAATCGCGAATAAGTAAAACGTGGTAAAAAGCTGAAAAGGGCGCCAGCAGTCCATTTGAGTCCGTCAGGGGGGGCATCTGCCCCCTCTGACTGTATGGACGCTCCGCCACTGGTGTATACTCTTGTGAAGACAAATTTCTCTGTGTGTGGATGAGGCATATAAAAAGCAAAAGATTAATATAGCATATCGACACAAAGATTATAAAATATGAATAGCATATTAAAAAAGGTATTACAGAGAAAGAAAAAGAAAGTAGTGTAAAAATTAAAGCAATCATGAAAGTGAAACGTGAAGGTCATTAGGGAATCGCTAAATGTCAATCCACACAACTTATGGTTTCCACCTCATTAAATTTTCCCATTAAATCTTCACGCTGCATGCTCTTCATCAAGTGGTCTTGTTTTATTGTCACGGGCAATTGCCATATTTCGGTACTGTGTGGTATCATTTTGACGCTTATAGGCATAGATCATACATGTTGATACATCAATCATCGTTGGAATGTGCGCAATACCAGTCACACAATCTCCAATCTACCTTATCAAACCAGGTTGCTTCTGATATTTTCATAATTAGTAGAAAATTTTCTGCTATGACTGTTTACTACTGAAAATGTGAATAAATTTGGAAATCCTGAAATGAAAAATGTAAATCATTATTGCTAGAAAGTAGAACCATCTTATGAAGATGGATTTTTAAGACGCGATCTAGTTTTCAATATTTTCAATATGTGCAGTGTAGTGAAAGGTACATGTAGTAAATTTTTACTTTCAAACACAATTTGGGAAATACACTGTAGAGTCATTAGGGATTCATGGTAAATCACTATTTAACATATTATGAATATTCATTAGGGGGTTGGTCTTGTTCTATTTCCATACAGATGTTTGTTTATGATCTGCTCATTATAACCTCAAATATAGTCTGTCAATGTGATTAAATTGTTGTCATTAAACTCATTTATAATGTTGCAAACCTTCTGTTCTTCAAATCAACACACATCTTGTCTCATTTGATCGAAAAAAATTGTTTCTAGAATTCCTCTACATATTCAGCTATTTATAACAAGATTTTAAATAATTGAATTCTATAAGTTTGAGGTGATTTGAGGTCAAATAAAAACTGAGTTTCTTATGCTTCACCACTTCTAATATATTCTGCACAGGGAGTAAATTTGCACCGTACTTAGTTTTGACAATTACCAATTTTGCATAAAGTGTTAAAAACTACTGAAGTTTTATGTCCCCGAAACTGTTACATGTCTTGTGTTACAATATGGACAGGTTTAAACGAAAATGTTTAATTAAATTCTTATTTGTCCCAGCTCCTTGTTTAAATTGTATTTTCAATTGTGGGGATACAAAGTTACAACATGTACCCAGACAATTTCTACCGCGGCTATTAAATCCCAAGAAACTATACCTGGGTAGAAGTTAATGAGTTACCAACTATAATAGTTAGCACCAGTGGTGTGTAAAAAGAGGGCGGGGGTGGGGGTAGGGATAAGTCCCGCCCCACCTTTGAAATCCTGTGTCCACCACGATAGTTAACATTCGTCACCTTCGACTACAACATTTAATGTCAGTCATGTAAGTATTGGCTACGTGCAGACAAAAACACATTCCACCCTGGAAGAAATAATCCCATTACAGCTGTGTGCTTTAAAACCTTTCACAGCATGCCTTTTTTAAGAATCTATAATTATTAATGCTTGCGGAATATCTGACCCCTTTCCGTATCATTGATTTTTTGTGAGTGCTATTTAGGACAGTTATGAAATGATGGAAAATAAGTAATTTTTTTCCCCCTCTTGTTATTCCTCTGAAACTTCCTTAGTCGTTTAGATTGCAAGAAAGGGTTCGCCATCGTCATCGACAGAAGAGACGACAACTGGGCAGGATTAAAGAGCACTCTGATCAGAATAGCAGTAAGTATTGATAACAATTAAAACAAAAATATTAATAGTTCTAAGAAAGCACACTAGACACAATGTGAGTGTAGAAAGAATGACAAGTTGGAGGGGTTGGGAAATAGTGGGAGGGGTTGGGACAGAGTGGGAGGGTTGGGGACAGAGTGGGAGGACTGGGACATCGTGGAGGTGTTGGAACAGAGTGGAGGGGTTGGGACAGAGTGGGAAGGGTTGAACGGAGTGGGAAGAGTTGAACGGAGTGAGAAGGGTTGAAACACAGGGGGAGGGGTTGGACAGAGTAGGAGGGGCTGGGACAGAGTGGGAGGGGCTGGGACAGAGTGGGAGGGGTTGGGACAGAGTGGGAGGGTTAGGAAAGAGTGGAGGGGTTGGGACAGAGTGGGAAGGTTGAATGGAGTGGGAGGGGTTGAACACAGGGGGAAGGGTTTGACAGAGTAGGAAGGGCTGGGACATAGTGGGAGGGGCTGGGACAGTGGGAGGGGCTGGGACAGAGTAGGAGGGGTTGGGACAGAGTGGGAGGGGTTAAGACAGAGTGGGAGGGGTTGTGACAGAGTGGGAGGGGCTGGGACAGAGTGGGAGGGGCTGGGACAGAGTGGGAGGCAATTTTGTAATTGAATTCTAGCATTTGTTCCTCTGGAGGGAGGGAGAGTTGAGACTTACTTTCTCTCTAACCTGTGTCTCTGTTCTACATATGCAATAAAATCAACCTAGCTTTAATACAAATGTTGATAACTTTGTCATTCTGTGCCTGAACTGACCTAGTCCAGGGTCTTGTGCTTTTGGGGTAACAGTGAGGGTCCTTACTTTTGGGGTTACTATGAGGGTATAATATAATGTTTAATACCTGTACTGCTGACTCCCAGTCCTGTCAATCCAACAGGATATGAGATCACATTGAGACCAGATGACAAAACAGAGAATCAGTTTCTCAGGCTAGGATAATACCAAGAAGCAGGATGTTATCAATTTGTTTGAACTCATAAAAGTGTCTGAGGTGTGAATTCCAGTGACATTAATTGCTGCTTGGTGATGGCAAACATTAAATATCCAATGCAAACATTAGTCGGTGTTCAGGATGTCTTAGAGGATAGATCTGAAGTAAATGACTTCCTTAAATTATAATATTATGTAAAAAGGATATAACTAATATGGAATTTATAACCATTTTGTTGGGGGGGGGGGGGTTCCATAAAGGCAATGGACTCATGGACCTAATGGTTGGTGGTTTAAAGTAGGAGAGAGCCATGACTACCATCTTTATATGATAGAGATAAAGTCTGTCAAGCAGAAGAAAGATATCATAGACAATATGAAAAGAAAAAGTAAGGAACTAAAACATTGCAGACCCTCGTGGCATGCGATATAACAGAGTTGCAAAATGATTCAACCAAGAGTTTGTTAAAGCTGTTTTCTTCAAATTCATCTCGTTTGACATACAAAAACTATGTAGACATCTTAAAATAGCCCACCGTTTAATATAATCATGGAGATAATGAAGAGGTAACTTGTAAATACAGTTGTGTGTGCTGGATTGTGGATGCACCCTATGGGGGACATGCACCCTATGGGGGATATGCACCCTATGTGGACATGCACCCTATGGGGACATGCACCCTATGGGGACATGCACCAGATACGGATATGTATTCTATTGGATGTCCCCAGGGTATGTATAGAAACACAGTGCCAAGGAAGTGACTGTTTGAATTGTACATACTTTGGTGTGTATGTATGAGAAGTACCAAGTTAGCAATGAAAGGCTTAACTTTTTAAAGCTGTGTGTGTTGAGGCGGTGGTACTTTTTACTACAGGTAAACCTTTGTAATAATTGTAATCATTAATGTGTTCATATCTTTTTCTGTCATAGTGCAGATTAATGATTATATGTTTTTCTCAACCTATTACAGCTGAAATGAATATTTCATCTTACAAATCTGAATATTTCATAACTTTCAAACTTATGTTAATACTTTTTACAATATGAAAGTTGTATGAAGTGTCCTGCTTTAAAGTGACATATTCATAAATAGTTGAAGAGGTGAAGGGATTCAACCTTCTCCCACAGATACAAATTTTGCCATGACAATACATATCTTTTTATTACCAACTTATTTCCTCTTCTGAGAGACTAAATTATTTCTGATGTTAAGCTTTCTCCTGTAGAGGGGAAGCAATTTGATGGTAATTAAGGTAAGCTTTATATGTTAATATTGACTTGAAATGTCCACAAGTGATGTTCATGTGGTTGGAGTTACTTGCATCTCTCTTCTTTCTAGCAGGGTTACTTTCCTGGAGTTATACAATGTGTGTTTGTCATCAAGCCAAAAGGATTCTTACAGAAGCAATTAGCAGACTACAGATTCAAGAATTTTAAAGATGACTTTAAATTTACTGTGAGTATTTTCGTGTACGTTATTTATCTTAGTATGTTGTGTAGATTTTTTTTACCCCACCCTTTCATTAGATGATCAATGCGGTTGTAATATTTTAAGCAGTGTGTGGAATTCGGTCATCATTTTCACCAACGGTAGTGAATGTTCACCAACTGTATTGAATATTCAACAATGGTATTGAATATTCACCAACGGTATTGAATATTCACCAACGGTATGGAATATTCACGAACAGTATTTACAAACTGTATTGAATTTTCACCAACGGTAGTGAATTTTCACCAACGGTAGTGAATATTCACCAACGGTAGTGAATATTCACCAACCGTATTGAATATTCACCGACAGTATTGAATATTCACCGACAGTGTTGAATATTCATCGACAGTATTGCATATTCACCGACAGTGTTGAGTATTCACCAACAGTATTGAATATTCACCAATGGTATTGAATATTCACCAACGGTATTGAATATTCACCAATGGTATTGAATATTCACCAACGGTAATTCACCAATGGTATTGAATATTCACCAACGGTAGTGAATATTCACCAACGTATTGAATATTCACCAATGGTATTGAATATTCACCAACGGTATTGAATATTCACCAATGGTATTGAATATTCACCAACGGTAGTGAATATTCACCAACGATATGGAATATTCACCAATGGTATTGAATATTCACAACGGTATGGAATATTCACCAACAATTGTGAATATTACTCAAAATAAGATTGCAGTTGATCAAACTTAAGTCAACCTCATCAAAGTTTCAACGAAGTGAATTTTGATGAGTGATTGACTAGATGATGATTTTTTCTGCAATATTTTGTTGCCCAGACACTTTCTCATTCCAGTGGTAATCGCATACAAATAGCAAGTTGAAAAACTTGAAAACTGTTGATGTTATTAATTGATTATTTGAAATGAAACATTATTAGTCAAGCTTTATAAACAAATTCCAGAAACAGAAAGTATACCGAGGACCAGTTTGGTAGTTGTTTACTTACTGGTGATATGATTTTGAGGCTTGGTTGTGAGTTTGTGTTTAACATGGTAGTACTTGGTTATAATATATCATTGAATACCACTGAATGACGCTACTTCAAAAAACCATATACTACAGAGACAAATTTATTCACAAAAGATTGCGTTCTGTCATGTGACTTTCGTGTCAACAAACAACCAAATTTTATTTTCAAGTGGGCGATGACGTATGGATATGTCCTTTTTAGTCGATACACCGGCGGTGTATCTGTCCATCCAGAATACCATATATTTATTTTGCACCCGATAAAGATTTTACTCTTTAAGCTGTGGAAGCTCTTTTAAATCTAAAACCAACACAGGATGTAAGATGACAATGAGCAATACGTAAGCCAATTACCACATTAGAGCATCGCCCTGGAGGTGGAAATTCACACAGTACTCTCCGAAAGCTGTAACGACTTGGCAGAGAATCGTCCCGACCAATTTGACAAAAGGAAAAACCGGGCTTGCTTGATTAATCACAAGTTGTCAACAGTCTAACATAAGGGGGCGCAGTAGCAGGAGACTTCCCCTTCACTTCAAATCAAGGTTTCCTCTTTGTACGTAATAGGAGCCTTCCTGCCATTCAGACTCCTAGATTCAACGATTCTCTGGCTGTTATTCTTTGAGTCATGTAGTCACACTGTAGTCTTTCGACTATAGTACCTTTATACAATATATGAGCTTTGAAGCTCAATTTAATGTCATCCATTGTTTTCTAGGAACATTCCTCCTTAAAGTTATTTAATAGTTTTTTCGGTCAAAGGGAGCACCCTTTTATTATTCGTTCTCATTTGCGGAAGATTACCGTTCATCTGGCAAATTCGATTCACTGCTGGATTTTAAGGGATTTATAAGTTATTGCTACAAAAAACACTTCACTGAGGTTCCTGAATACTGTTAAAAGATGTCTAGCCCTGACTGAAGTATAGTGTAAAGGATTTTCATGTGTACGGACGTTAGTTACGACTATGCACTCAAAAGGTAGGTAATAGGACTAGGTTCAGTTCCAAAATTGATTTCCGACTAGCACGCAAAGTGAATGCTATCCATTATCTGGTCTTTAATTAGTCTAAACCTCCTCGTTGAGTGCCAAATAATAACTTAAACAGGAGCTAGTGTTTAATCCTGTAATCCGGATTTAATTCTGACAAAACATATAAAACTTAAATATTGTTTGATATGTGGCCTGAAATATAACGTTTAATTACTTTATTACCTTCATTGAGTGGTTTAATAGAGAGAAATAGGCCTGGAGTTTTCACCATTAGGGGTGGGTTGGAGGGGTGGGTTGGAGGGGTGGTTATATCAGGCAATCAGCAATTAGTATTAAGGTATTGTAGATATATAATAATATAGTACTGTGCTTCCTCCTGTACTAATGTGTATGTATGTGTGAGAGATAACAATAAGCTAGCTGTCACACTGGTCTTTGCCATGTCTATTCCTTTGATTTTGCACTTGAGAGCACTTTTGACAATGAAACATTTCATAAGTAGATATTTCTACGGTTAATTGATTTTCCTGTTTATTGATTATAAAGAAATAGGGTCGTAGCTTTTGTTACTTTTAAAATAGTAAATTGCAATATTATGTCTAGGTAAAATACGTTGTTAAGTTGTGGTTTTGCAGTTCAGTCAAGGAGCAGGTTAGGAAGTTTGTGTCCCCAAATAGTGGTTTCCTCTTAGGATAATGACAGCGTCATTGTGGGTTGAAATTGAAAGACTGGATTATATAGTCGCCATTTTTAAAGTTGTGGCAAATCTACCTAATAGTTTTCACCCTTCATATCGACATTTTGATAGCTCAAATGTTGCCCTTTTAATAATAAGAGTTGTTTGTGTAAGAGGTGCCACTATATCTTATTGGCATGATGTCAGTGAACCTTTCCATATTATTTTAGACATTCCTTGCGAGTCATTCAGTCTGGACTTGTTAGGAAGCATAGGTCTATTATAAATGGTAGTGTGGCTCAATTCTTTTTGTTATTTTCTTGTTGATTCTAGAAATATGCTTTGTTTGGGATTAAAAATAAGCAAGAGGAAAAGAGCTTCAGATAGTAACATCAAATAGTCTTGAATCTTATTAATTTTCCTGACCAACAATTCTAATAAGTTAATCCCTGCTGAAGCCAATAAACATTTTTCTGTCACATTCTAAGATATAATCTTGAGTATAAATGATATATTCTGCAATGGTAGAACTATGTTCTGAACCTGGATTGAAGATGTGTGTTGAGTTAGTAACATGAAGTATTCTTCAACGTTATCTAGTGGGTATTTATTAAACTTTACAAATGTATATGTTTTATCAGTTATCATTCATAGACATAATCGTTTAAGTGAATTCTGCTATGTTTGTAAGTTAAAATAAAACAAAAACTGTCAGCAAACTGCTTATCCACTTAAGAGCCTGTGTAGGAGTAGAAGTAAGATTAGAAGTAAGTGGGCCTGACGTTTCGATCCTAGCAGGATCTTCTTCAGAGGCTGAATGACAAGTAACAGTAACTACAAGGGACAATATACAAGCACAAATTACAGATAGTTATTTAACCTATAGATGTATTCTGTGCATGTATTTTGTCCCTTGTAATTTCTGTTACTTGTCATTCAGCTAGGATCGAAACGTCAGGCCCACTTACTTTTACACATGTTTGTAAGTTCTAAAATCATGCTAGGGCTAAGTTACCTATTTTCATGAAGGTATTTTTACTTGACTCTATTTTAATAAAACTCCTATTTTTCATTCAGGTCATCTTGTTGGATTCTGTTCAAGAACTGCATGCACGCATTGACCCATCACAGCTGACAACTGAGCTGGGAGGCACCTTAGACTTTGACCTCACTGGCTGGATAGAAGATAGAATGGTGAGTCTAGTGTTGTAGAATGGTGAGTCTAGTGCGGTGGAATGGTGAGTCCAGTGCGGTGGAATGGTGAGTCTAGTGCGGTAGAATGGTGAGTCTAGTGCGGTAGAATGGTGAGTCTAGTGCGGTAAATAGGTGAGTCCAGTGCGGTGGAATGGTGAGTCCAGTGCGGTAGAATGGTGAGTCTAGTGCGGTGGAATGGTGAGTCCAGTGCGGTAAATAGGTGAGTCCAGTGCGGTAGAATGCTGAGTCCAGTGCGGTAGAATGCTGAGTCCAGTGCGGTAGAATGCTGAGTCCAGTGCGGTAGAATGCTGAGTCC
>KN884465.1:53525-65417 GCA_000934455.1 Apostichopus parvimensis
GGTTGTTAAGCGATAATCTTGAGCCACCGAAATGTTCGTTTATTGAAGCTGGCATCAGTTTGAATCCAATGGAGAGTAAACTCCTGCTTTTAATCAGTCAGGAAACAGCAACGACCGATGCTGTTCCTGTTCATTGTCCCCAGAAGGGACAGTGATTCATCCGTGTTTTCATTAACTGTAATGTTCCGTTCAGCATCCTGGCTGTGTAACGACCCTATGGGGTAATCATAGCATCGTCCATAAAAGTCTTCTCTAGTCGCTTAGCTGTTTTACTGGCAGTTTCATAATAAATAACATCGTCTGTCCAGCCATCGGTGCATAAGAGAGGCCCGTGTAGGATTCATAATTTTCTCTTTCGTCGTTTCCGTTACTGCGCCCCCTCTTGGCTACAATCTTCGGTAGTTAGAATGGATGGACAGTTTTATAATAGGTCATACTAGTTGGCTAAGAGCAGTATATCCTTGCAGATAAACAATTGCACCTGTGGGAGGAATAACGGATTTCACATTAATTACAGATGCGCTGTGGATTGATTTTTTATTGTGATTGAACTAATTTTAATTAACTGGTTAATTGTCATCAGGAGAGTACTGAACAGGCTCTTAGTTATTAGTAGTAAGTAGTACTAACGTTATAATTCTTTAGGTCTCTTGATTCAGTCCCAGTAAACAAACAGATTTATGTGACATGTTATAATTCGTTACTTTACTCATCGTGAAATTAATTATAAATGTTGTCAGAAGACAAACAGGTTACGAATAGTCGGACGTCTTCGTTAAAAATTTACCACGATTTAATTAGAGGATATTTTCACATTTGATCCGAGATTTATTTGATGTTTTACTAGCACTTATTCTTCTTATTGTTGTAAGCTGTTGTAAGTGTGTAAAGTAAGGAGATGATCATAACCACCACACACACAGTCTGTAAATTAGATTAATTTAAAGCTTTCTAGAAGAGGGGTCATATTAGTTTTATTTTGCATATAAACACGGCATTTTCATCAGCGTACAAATCTGCAGAATAGATTGTGAGTAGAGTTGTAGAGGTCTGACTAACATAAGGTGACCTAGATTTAGCAGCTGTTTCTACTGATCCAACCGCAATTTTAGTTTGAGGGATACAGGCAATTGTAATGGATCGTTGGGTATATCCAACTTAATGTCTTTCTCAATTCATGTTTGACTGTTCTAGATTGTATTGGTAGGTGGTACATGTCTTGGGGGGGGGGGGTTCTGTTTTGATAGAGTCACAGGCAGCTTGAATAATGTCAGCTTTTAGGTCATGAGAAGTAAGGTCATTGTGGGACACATTTAATGGAGCAAGGTATAAATGTGTGTTGCTTTTGTTTCCATTTGACAGGTGCTTGCTGTGATAGAGGAGCAATCAAGGGTACTGCAGAAGGAAATAGATTTAGGAGGGAGCAGAGAAGAGGCAGAAAGGATGTTGAAAGAAGAAGAGGAACTTAAAGAACAAATCAAGGTAATGTACAAATGCATCACTCAATGATACACACCTTCACATACAAATATCCATAGGTAAATGTACAAATGCATCACCCAATTATACACAACTTCACATACAAATATCCATAGGTAATGTACAAATGCACTGATACTCAATTATACACACCTTCACTTTCAAATATACATAGGTAATGTACAAATGCATCACACAATTAAACACACCTTCACGTACAAATGTCCATAAGTTACTGTTTTACACTACGGTTGCCTCTTCAATAATCTTCAATAATTGCAAAACATGGCCAAAATAAATCCCTCAATTGAATATTTCTTTGGTATTGGACTGTACAAGTAATCTCTCCAACAATTGTCCTTGAAAACTTTGAATAGTTGTATGAATTATTCATTATATGAAATACAGTAGCTAAGTTCAAAGAAAGTCAAGTGTTTTTTTTTTTCAATCCTAATTTTAAATAAATGTTTACATGATACTACCTCTTTTAGCCTAGCCACTTTGAAACTAAATTTGTCTCTGTTGAGCCTGTCATGAGTCTGTTTCTTGCAAATCTAATAGTCACTTTATACGATGTCATCAACAAAGCTATCAGGACGAGTACCTTGTTAGGGAACACTCGAAGAAAAAAATTGTAAATGTATGTAGAGTACCATGCAAAAGTGTCTAGCACTTGGAGGACTTCTTCCCATATGTAACTGGGTCACTAGTTACCATGCCAACAAGTTATGTCAATCCATGGGTAAATGCACTGATAGTCTGAAGAGTACACTGTTGTCAATGATGTTGAAATGCATGTTTTATGTAGGCAGGAATTGAAATACTGCCTAAAGAGAGAGAGAAAGAAAGAGTCGGGGGGGGGGGGGAGGTAAAGGAACCAAGATTTTTGTGTTTTTGTTTTTTGTTGTTGCTTGTGATTTGTGCCAATGAATACATTTTTAAAGAAATTTATTATATGTGACATGTGAGAGTTGAAAGATAACTAGTATATGACTCATATATCAACTGAAAACTGCAACATGCTTACTTCTAAGTATAGCAAAAACTATAGTTACCAGAACTTTTCATATGTGAACCATGGATTTAACAAATAGTCTAACTCTTTCAAAAAAAAACTTCCATTCCCTGAACCGAAACAATTTATGAATCTTTTCTTTTTAAGAAATGTCTCTGATTATTATTATACAAAATTTCTATAGCCCCTTATCCAATCAGAAATTGCTCTAAGGCGCTTAACAGTAAAATACATACAAACATGATATACAAATATATAGATCGATAATGTAAGGTATAAAAAGGGTAGAAAAATTGTTAAATACAATCTGACAATAAATTGTATAAGAAAAACTGCAAATGGGAAATCGAAAATTATACAAACAAATATAGGGTCAATAGATAGGGTCAACTTGAGTGTAGTATGTTGGTTACTTAAGTGGAGTGTAATGTTTTACAGCCTGATCATTCATCCAGTCAAAAGGATATTGGAATAGCAATTAATTGACGACAAAAACTGCCTGCGTATTAAATATGAATGAAAGAGAGTATAACACATACTTCAATATGTTAGCTTTAATATGTGTGGATTTTACTATGTATGAATGAGAGTGTAACTCATACTTCAATATATAGCTTTAATATGTGTGGATTTTACTGTGTATGAAAGAGTATAACACATACTTCAGTATGTTGGCTTTAATACGGTTGGATTTGATTATGTATGTGAGAGAGTTGAACTCATTCTGCAATATTTTATCTTTAATACGGTTGGATTTTACTATGTATGAAAGAGAGTATAACACATATATACTTCAATATGTTGGCTTTAATACGGTTGGATTTTACTATGTATGAAAGAGAGTATATACTTCAAAATGTAAGCTTAGCTTTAATACGGTTGGATTTTACCATGTATGAGAGAGAGTATAACACATACTTCAATATGTGAGCTTTAAAACGGTTGGATTTTACTATGTATGAAAGAGAGTATATCACATACTTCAATATGTGAGCTTTAATACAGTTGGAATTTACTATGTATGAAAGAGAGTATAACACATACTTCAAAATTTTAGCTTTAATAGTGTGGATTTTATTATGTATGAAAGAGAGTGTAACTCATACTTCAATATGTGAGCTTTAATATGGTTGGATTTTGAAAGAGAGTTTAACACATACTTCAATATATTAGCTTTAATACTTGTAGATTTTACTATGTATGAAAGAGAGTGTAACTCATACTTCAATTTAGTAGCTTAATAAATATGTGTGGATTTTACTGCAGTAGTTATGTAACATCATAGTTACAAAGTATTTATATTCAGTATACTGAAAGAGTGCCTATTCAGTTGTTACCTTACTATTTCAGAACATTTACCGAATGGTACTTAACTGTGTGAAAGTTTCAGTAGTAGTTCTATCTACCTCATACTTCAAAGATATTAAATTTCATCAGGTGTTTAATAGCCCACATAAGATCAAAACTTTGCAATTGTTCATGTGCATAGTTCCTGTTACAGTTTCTGTTGTACACAATATTGATCTTAGCTGGTATGTGGTTTAACCTGTGTTATTTGAATTCTCAGAATTAGTGGGTCATCGCTGGAAAGTTCACCAGTTGACCAATGAAATAAGAGATGTTTATGGATACTAACGTATCACATGTGTGAGAAATCACACCCTCTGGCATTGCTATACCAAAGCATACACACATGGTTGGAAGCTAAGTGTCTCTGTGCTATAGTTGGGTACCAACAGGGGCATCAAAAAAGGTTGGATTCTGGGTGGGCACAAACTTGAAGGGTCTTTGGGACATGTGCCCCCTGAATGAGGAAAAATAATGCCAAACCATGCTGAAAAATACCTTTACAATTAAGGAACTTTCCAGAAGGTTTTTTGCCATGAGGACCAATTTTCTGGTTTTGCTTTTTTTTTTTTTTTGTTTTTTTTTAACCTTTTTTTTTTCTTTTGGTTTTAAGTTGCCCTTTCATGATTTTTCTTAAAATTTCCAAAATTAACCCCCTTGCCGTTGGTTACTTTTGAAATCCAGTTAGTTTTGTTTTTTTTTCCCTTTCTACTTGACAGATAAAGCTAACGGAAGCTTTGAGAGTCAAGTCTGAAGGAGAACAAATTCTTGGAGACTATGAGCAGGATGAACTGGTGGAATCAATACGTCCCAAATGTGAAGAGTTGGAAAACAGAACAAACGAAATCAACACAGAACTAGATAGAAGGAAAAGGATTATGGAGAGAAGTATCGAACTATTTGAAAGGATTGAAAGAGTAAGTAACGTGAAAATTCACCGTCGATAAAACAAAAGAAAGCTTTGAAATGGTGTAACATAGTTCTGGCTTTGGCTACTTTCCCGACAGGGTGTGGCAGATGTATGGTGTTAGGACAACTTTGATAGTGATGGTGCAATATTGGGTTTGGTTGCATTTACTCATACACTGTTTGACAGGTGGAAACATTGGCGTGATATCCACACTAACGTAAGCTTTTACCAGGGTTTGGTAGGTGCAACACAGACCGTGTAGTTTTTTGGGATTTATGTGGTTTTGGCATTTGTTTGACAGGTGTGCAGCAGTGTCAAATTGGGACTAGTTTGAGTTTTGCATCGTTTGACCATTGCAGCACCAGTGTTTTACTTTGACATATAATCCAACAATGGTGCAATTTTGGAACTAGCTTGATTATTAGCTTCTGTTTAAGAGGTGCAACAGTGGTGTAAACATTGCACTAGTTTGATATTTTGCTTGGTCTCGACAGGTGCGACAATGGTGTAAGACCGGGACGACACTCTTAGATTCTCAGGATATCAGTCAGTGTGAAACCAAAGAAAAGGCCCAAGGATACATTAAGGCCTTGGAGATCTGTCTCTCAGAGGCATCAGACTTAAAACTGAGTGACCCGAGAGAATTTAGAAACATGTTCGAGGACATCCTAACAAGTCGTTTAAAGGTAAGTGTGCTTCTGCTATTGACTCGATGTGGTCAAGTTTTTTATGGATGACACAACCTTTGACCTTAACCTAAGTGCCAATCACATTGCATGGGATATGAGGGATTTGACGGGAAGCTTTGAAGAATGTTTTGTGATGTTGGTGTCCTTTTGATATCATTGATGTTTGTCCGCTGGGAAACTGCTAGTCTGATCTGTGCCTGCAGTTGGGACATCTTGAGACATATTCTGAACAGAATTGGGATGATGGGGAGGAGAGGGGTAGGGGCAGGGGGAAGGTGAACAAAGGAGTAACAGGGAGAAAAGCATCAACACATTCTAACTCAAAGAAAATGCAAGAGACAGTGATTTCATGAAATTGAAAGAAGGTTAAACTGATCCGGGTGATTTATGATCTCATCTCAGAGGATTGTAAAAATAAGAGCAACAGATTTTAAGCTGACACTGTCAGCCTGAGATAGGCTTCGGGGGGGGGGGGGACTTAAATAGCTTAGCCAAAGTTTATTATTTCTGTTGTCAAATTTGAGTGTTGATTTACCATATTGGTAGTAATAATCGAGAAGTGAGAATAGTATTTTAAAGCTATATTGACAGAAGTTAACTGTACAGCAATTCACAAAAATAAATTCTAATGAATTCTAATCCTGAATCTAAGGATATTAGCAGACATTGCTGATCGGGATATATAGTTGTTTAACATTTGATGTAGAATGTTTCATAATGTATGCATGATGTCGTGTATGTGATCATCCATACCTCACGTTTGTCGTCATGGAATAATGTCATCATGTGGTGAAGGGTCTATTAAATATTGCTGTGTGTTGGCTGTAAGAGCACCTTTAGTTCTGACATTTGGATCTTGTGCACTTTCCAGGCTCATCCCCTCCCCCCCCTCCCCACCATCTTGTTTTTTGTGTACATCACTGTCGTCACAGGTTTTTCAGTCTAGTTTCTAACGTTGTCTGTATCTCCCTGTTCGGTTAACTTGTAATCTAACTTTTGCAATGTTTTTGTCTCCCTCCCTGAAGAATGCTGATAAGGCTGAGGTTTGTAAATAATTTATTTCTCAAATGAATCATCGCTGCCTGCATGCTCCTGTCATATTAAAGATGCAGTAATAATAATAATTATAATAATAAAAAATGCAAAAAGAGGGCAGCAAAGCTGCTTAGCGCCCTCGTATCTGCTCCATCCAATAAAATACAAAATGTACTGCAGCAAATCTCAATATGGGAGTGATATCAGCCAAATGTGTAATGGATTAAAATAATCAGTACTCAAACAGTAAAGCATTCCACTGTGACTGGAGAGAGTAGAGGGGATGGGGTGGGGGGGTGGGCTTAGGAGTAGAGGGAGCTAGATGTTAAAGCAGCAATTTGCGTTGATTCTCGAGATTTTCCAATCCTAGGATATTATATGATACTATACCAATGAAGTAAACTAAGCTAACTGAAAAGTTTCAACTCAAAATATTCCCGAAAAGTGCAAAAATATGACGTTTTCTGACATTCGTATTTTGAATCTTTGGCTTTGATACACTCCTCCTACTTATAGGAAACTTGTGAATATGTATATCGGACAAGGTAATTTGAGTAGCAATGTAAACAAAAATCAGCTGAGGAGATGGAATGCGCGAAGGAACAGTTACGCCATATCTATTAGAATACGATACGTAACGAAAATAGAAAACAAAAATCATGTGTGCAATGCTTTGCTAACTACTTACTAGTACGTACAGTATAGGCCTGCGTGTGTGTATACTTTACTGCACTACTAATAGGGTACCGACGCTGAGGGATTACCAATGAATGAGTCTATTCTTAGCGCATACATGTGTGCACTGATTGGTTGAATTTGAATTGGCGGTTTTGCAGAGCTGCATGTGATAAATACTAATGATCAGATGTGTCTGGGAGACACAAATGTCAGAATCATATAATAGCCTTAATTACTTCCTAATTACCGTTCGCCGTGGGGTAAAGAATATGAGAAAGTCTTACTTTGGTCGTTTGTGATTATATTATGATAAAAACTCAAAAATTGAGGTAAAATCGCGACTCAACACAAAATGCTGCTTTAAGGTAGATAAGATGGGGCAGAAAATAAGATTGACAACATCTGGGATGAAAATAAAGAATGCCAAATATCACCTTCAGCAAGGGGGGGGAGTGTGTGTGTGTGGGGGGGTTGATGTAGGATATAATATCACGTGACTTTATATTCTGAATAATCATGTCTAGATGATAAAAACTTTATTAATTGCATCCAACTATTTTCTGCATGTGTTGATAGACGTTGTTTAACAAGCAGTAGTGACATACTGGTTCTAACTCATATTCGATGGTATTTTAAACAATTGTCTAATTTGAGGTCGGAATAATTTTGGCCATGGAGTTCATCTCTTCGTTTGATCATTTTTTTCGTTAACCCAGTTGTGGCTTTGCAACACTTTCAAGAGCTTGAATATATTTTGTTTTAGTCTGTCATTTTAACTTACTATTAAACACAGAGAAGTACAGAATTAGAAACATTGGGAGAGTGGTTGAAAATATAGCCTGTATTAATTTTAAAATTCAGCTTGTTAACTTTGAAATGACTGCAGACTTTTCTTATATAGACAAAACTGAGACCTAATTGGTTTAATTAATTTCCATGAATTTTTGTTTTGATTTTGCAAATGCTCACAAGATATTTAGTTGCATGTTAGCTTACTTGTTTTGTTTACCCTATTAATCCCCACATTCCAGTTGAAATCTCCCTAACCCTTGTTTATGGAGCACCTATGTCAGATGTGAGCCTTGACCTTGTTACCTTGTACATATATATGAACATGAATGTTACTGCACAATAGTCACACTACAGTATAGAATCATACAATGTTAAAAGTTAGTACATGGGTAGGCAGAAAATAGGGGGGAGGGGTGGGGTGTGCGGAGGTAGTTGAACCTGCCAGACTAATATGCAAACATGCTTTGGGAAATGTCAATTGATTCACTTCCCAAACTTTGCCCAAATTTAAGAAAACAATCAGTTAACATACAATGTTTAAACTGAGTGAGGTGTGATTTAAGTCCTCATATTTTAAGAAGTGTGGCCCAAATTTAAGGGAGGGTGGGAGAGGTGAGGGGAGGTTCTTACTGATGAAAATGCTTCAAATTTGTTTTAACTCTTTGTATTAACTGGGGGGTGCATGTTGGGGTCAAAAGTGTTAGCTAATGGTTGGCTACCATTTCAATATGTTTTACAGGTATGGCTAAACCCAGAAAGATTTATACTTGATTACTATTGGTCGGGTAGCACACTTACCTTCACTGTGATACATTTTGTATAGTCTAGTCAAGTTTGGATGAAATATTCAAACTGTTTTATTCAAAAATGGTCAAAATGATAAAAGTTACTTGTAATTATAGTAAAACATTTTCCAAAGGTAAGTAGATGAAATTGTCCTTGCTGCATTAATGGCATGCTTTCATGACTTTTGACATTTTAAAGAAGATTTAATGTACTGTAACATACCTTTGCATTCTTGTGGATAGTGATAACATTGTCACATTCTGTTGTTATTTTACTACCATTGTCACATCTGTTGTTATTTGCTTTTTCATAATGCTTTCATTTTAATTTACGAATCATCAATAAATTTCTTGCCATTTTGTGTATCAATACCCAAAAAGCAATTTATAACATCTCCAAGAATAAACTTGTGCCATTTTGTTACAAATAGACCCGTATACAAAAAATTTATTTTATATTTAGAATTATCGTCATGAATACATTAGCCTACCGTATCACAGTATGAGTCATAAAGGGGAGAAAACCCACTTGGTTACCTGTTAGGAGAGTTCTATGAAGGTGGGATCCATTGTCTTGTTAGTCTTTAGAAGGTTTCTATTTTTGGGTGTATTGTAAAGAGGCATGTTACCGTAACAGTAGGGTCACAATAATCAGGCCTGCAACAGTAGGGTCACAATGATCAGGGTCTGCAGGAAATAGTCTGCATGAGTACTAATTGGATGGAAGTTGACTATTTTTTGGCATTTTGAAGTAACTGCAACTGTCAATGTTTCTGCAAGTATCTTAATCTAATTTTGATTCCAAATATTGGAAGCAGCTGGTTAGCAGGATATGAGAGAAGAGGTATGTTTAATGGTGAGCCGATTACAGAATGCTTCGTTAAAATGTTACAGCTGCTTATTGGGGATGTATGTTGGATGTATGTGTAAGCAAGTGGTGTATAGATTCTGTAGTCGTATAGATTCTGTGGTCATTGAAGCATTCCATAGCCTATCGTTTATTCATTTGAGCCAATCCATAGCCTAGCCTATCGTTTAAACATTTGAGCCAATCCTTAGCCTAGCCTATCATTTAATCATTTGAGCCAATCCATAGCCTAGCCTATCGTTTAACAATTGAGCCATTCTGTAGCCTATCATTTAATCATTTGAGCCAACCAATAGCCCAGCCTATTGTTTAATCATTTGAGCCAATCCATAGCCTAGCCTATCGTTTAAACAATTGAGCCATTCTGTAGCCTATCATTTAATCATTTGAGCCAACCAATAGCCCAGCCTATTGTTTAATCATTTGAGCCAATCCGTAGCCTATTGTTTAATCATTTGAGCCAACCCATAGCCTATTGTTTAATCCTTTATTGTTTCTTATCCAGGAAAATGTTCGGTCAGTGGTGACCTGCATGGAGGATGTTCGTGGGATGTTTGACAAGCAGAAAGAGAGCTTGAATGAAATAATTGTAAGATGTGAAAGACCCCCACCAGTGGTGACTCCGGTAGTGGAGCCTGAGATACCCAAGCAGAAATCACCAAAAAGGTTTGTTTATTTTACTTTTTGAATGGTCATAAAATGTTAGCAAATTACCACTTAATTTTAAATTCTCTTGTGACATGTTTGAGAAAGAGATTGATTAATTATAGAAATATGTTTGAATTGAAGGTTAAAAACATTATTTTTCCACCTGCTAATAAAACTGACTTGGGTTTTGATTTAGTTCGGTGTTATTGTCTCTCATAACAGATATAACTGGCATAGTTTGTATAAGAAAGCGGCCGATGTGATCGATAATAATCCACAGGTATCTAAACATTCTACAAAAGAGATTAAATTGAAGATTCTTATGGAAAAGAAGTATCATTTTACTTATGTATTTAGTGTAAAATGATTATTAACAAAACAGCTGGATGAGTTCTTAACAAATGTAGAACTTAATCCTTACAATCTTTGAGGGGTGAACATCAGTGCTTGAGACAAACGGATTGCAATTTAACATATCTGTTCCAGAGAGATGCCATTTAATATTTGTCTATGGATCTGTAAAATTGAGTGCTTTTCAGTGTTTCTAAAGTGTTGCCCCTTCACATTCACATTGGTGGTACTTGCTGAAATCCAACTTCCAACCTATTTCACCCCACCTCTCCCATCCCACTCCTAATGTAGCAAGCCGGCATTTAACATTTTTGTTTTGTTTGGTCTATTCCAAACAGCTCCGTCACTTCATTTACACCGATCAAACTTGCATCACCGAGCCTGACCCCACCGGCGAGCGAAGGAAGACCAGTTTCACCCTTTAGGAATAAAAAGGGGAAGAAGAACAGATATAAGAGGGTAAGCAGAAAGTCAGAAGGGGGTGCCTGATAGAATTGGGGCTTTTTTTATTTTTTATATTCTATTAAAAGCTTTTACTTCTAGTTTTATCACACATCTTCAGGTTGACATTCATTAGTCCTATTGAGACCCTCGTCATTCTAAGGCAGGATTTGTCTCTTCCCCAAATTTAAGGGGGAAGTTCTTTAATATGATAAGGGAAGGCTCGCAAATTTAACCGGCGATGATCGAAGGCCCAACCGTTGCTATCCAGTGTAATGAGCACAGCAACAAGCTGGTAATGAGTCATGCTTGAACGCACACATTTCCTGCCTTCCGGGAGTCGGTGGACAGTTGTATGCACTTGACTATGAGACCACAAGTTAAGCCTCTAATACACAAAAGAAGGCCAGACAATGAACTGGCTGCTTTGGTCCAGGATGTACACAAAAGGGTTATAGAATTTTCTCTGCAGGTTGGAGAATTGTTTATCAATGAAGCTACTACATATACAGTACCGCCCAGATTAAATCGGCCGAGGCATTGTGACAAAATATGAGGAGTCTATCGTAACATCGTTTCCATTACGACTATAGCAAATACCTAACGTAATATCGGGCGTCGCATCGTGGTCGTAACATCGTGATGGTGTGTTTATCATTTCACTGACACTTTATACTATCGTAATGTTATCGTTTTAGCGTGAATTACGTTGCAGAACGATCGATCGTTTCATCGTGATTTGAAAGAATTGGGGAAGGCTTCTTTCCGCAGTAAATGAAAACATCAATACAACGCTATGTGCGATAGATTCATTGCAAATTCTGATCAAAAAGTTTGGTGTGTCACCAAATTAA
>KN884465.1:66261-89869 GCA_000934455.1 Apostichopus parvimensis
TTAGTAACTTAGCAAGCAAAATTGGAATGGAAAACATTCTTCTCTTTGATAAGTTTCGTAATTTAACATGTGCATGTTTCGCTCTTGATAAAATGGTAATCAAAAATTTGCGTAAATGGGACTTAAGAAAAAGACTACACACACACGTGAGGATATCAATCAACTCAGTTCTTTTATCAAACAATTATGAAGTAACAAAATTCTGTTCTTCGCTTTGCTGTTGATGTACAAGTCGGTTGCCGAAACTTCGAGGCTGTCCTGTAAAAAAGTCTTACAGAATCTATTAAGAATTAATACACAACATGTGGTATATTTGTTTTCTTCTTTATGAATCAAATCATCTACTAAGAGAAAGGAGAGATGGATCAGTGTTAGTGAATGAAAATACTTTGTACAGGAAAAGAAGTCTGAAAGTATTTTGAAACATTCAATACGAAAATAGTTTATGAAGATTTCAACTCGTTCTTGAAATAAATCTCCTTCTACTGTGGTCAGAGTGCCATTGTTACATAAAAACCACAGACCAGGAAAAGCCAAGTACCGCTTTTGTTTACAAACAATAGCAGCGCTTCTGTGTTGGGAGCTCAATGCTCATTTACTTTCACGGAGTTTCCGTGGGTGTGTGCACTCAAGAGGAGCGATATGCAGGCAGCATAATGAGCAGTGGTGTGCTGCTGGCTGGGCCTCCCACCATCGCCGGTTAAATTTGCGAGCCTTCCCTAAAGGTTGGATGGTTTAGTTGATAGTCTTCTGTTCGATGTAACAGTTATTAACAAATAATGCATGTTTATCCTAGAAGTTTGTAAATCTAGCTATTATGCTTGGGATGTCCAAAATAAACCCCTGTTGTTTGAAAGGGGAAAAGGAAAAGGGGAAAATTTATGTTTTAGAGTTGGTCTTTAGGCTTGTAACTATTTAACCTTGAATACTGATTATTCCATTCTAAATACAAGCAAGTTTCATTAGTTCCGTGTTCTTATTTTCAACCCATTATTTAGAGTTATTCTCCAATAATCTTACAATTTTCTCTGCATGTGTCCTTTCAAATTCAGCTATTAATACTTTGGAATATTTTTTTTTTTTTTGGTTTAAATGGACACAATAGCATGCTTTTCTATAATTCTAAACTTCTGAACCCAGATCCTAGTTTAGTCAATCAACTTAGGTTAGTTACAAGGAATGTTTTCTGTTTTTATTTTTTCCTCACTTTTTCTTCACAATTCAAGCTAGTATATCGCACTGTTATGGGGCTTTAGAACTGAATACTATAGAAAATATACCAAACTTACCACAAAAATGTGCTAATATAGGATTATTGAGACTAAGCTTTCTATCATGTGTACCTGTGTGAACAATAGGGTTAGATGTAGATAATAGGTGTAAACAATAGCTTTAAATAGTTGTAAACAATAGGTGTAGTTGTAAACAATAGGTGTAGGTGTAGACATCCAAGTGTAGGTCTAACAATATAAATATAGCATACTAAATTCCATACTAAAAGAAAGTGGTTTGGAAATTCATTAGTACTTTTATTAATAAGTATTAATACTTGTTGATGCAAGGGTATTGTTTTCTATTATGTTTTCTATTATGTATTATCTTCTTATTGTAGTAACAGAACTTTATTTACAGGATTTGTGTATCGTAAACACAACACCTGTTTGTATATAACAGAGCAAGTAAAACACATTCAGAAAATCCCACTAATGACACCAGAAAGGGAGAATGTTATTGTCCTTCTCCAGTTTACTCCCTACCCTCTTCCCTAATCCTCTCTTTGTCCCTCTACAGTTTATCTCCTACCTCTCCTCTTCCCCCTGTTGGTTTCTTTCTTCTCTCCATCCCTTGCCTACTATTCCTCTTACATCTATCTCTTTTGTGTTCACCATGCTCATTAACCTGTCTGTATTCTGTGCGTGTATTTGTCCCTTCTGTTACTGTAACTTGTCATTCAGCCTCTGAAGAAGATCCTGCTAGGATCGAAACGTCAGGCCCTCTTACTTTTACACATTCTCTTACACCGGCTCTCTAGTGGATAAGCAGTTTGCTAACAGTTTTGTTTTTTATTTTGATGTAGAAATGGGGAATGGTAGAACATACCTACAGCTTTGGGGCTGGTGTAGAATGATATGAATGTGCATGATGAGAGCTTATAGTAACCATGTTAAATTAATATCTTGATGATTTATACGACAGTGTCTCTGTAGGTGATAATATATCACATAACATTCTGTTACGTAACTGTTTTATGCAACAGGAAGAGCGGACGATAGAGATTGTCCGAGCGGACGTTCCTGACATGGGTTGCCATAGCAGCGACAGCGACTTCCAGGATGAAGACACCAGCACATCTAGCTTCAAGAGGAAGTAAGTCTAACATATCACCTTAAAGAGAGAATGGTCACTGCCATGCACATCTACATGTGACTAGATGTGCCTTGTACTCGTAGGATCCTTCAGAGATAAAAATCTCTCTGTTAAGACACAAATCTGGAATCTGTATAATATATTCGTTGTCACCGTACGATGGCCATTATTACATGAAAACTGCAGCATTTATCTTTATTTTTTTGATGAAACAGTACCATTTGTATCCAAATCCTTGTGTAAGGTTGTTTGCTTGGTTGAGGGAATAGGTATGCAAGGGTCAGTGTATTCAATTTATGCATGTCTCATATAATGGGGTGTCACCATTAGTAACTTTTAGTTGATAGTCATTTTCTTACCTCTGACCTCTTATTCAGCAGCGAATGTGACGAGGAGCTTGAGGTATTTCCAATCATTGGAATCAACCGGTTACGCCTCAGGTTGGAAAGCATAGATGGCATGGCCTGTTAGGTTGCATGAGGGTGTGAGGGAGATGGGGTGGGTACATCAGTAATATAAATCCTGTAGCATGCTATAATGTCAGGAGAAACAGGCGATATCACCGTGACAACCATGCATGCACAAAACATTACTTTTTTCGTCACAATTGCATGAATTGCCTTGAAAGTGACATTCTTCTTTTTTAGTCATCAGAATTGTCTAAGGTGTAGTAAGCCTATACTTTGAAATAGTTTGGAAGTATTTGGACTAGTTCAGTGTTTCGTGGTAATGCTACAATTTTACTGGGTTAATAACAACCTCTGTTGTGATTATGCAAATTAGGTTTGGATAGGTAGCTTTGCTGTGAAGGGGTGTAGTGGGTCTCTGCAGCGTGTTGTTTTTTTGCTATGAAAGTAATAAGCTCTTTTTTGGTGATTGAAAATGTGTTTTGCGCCATTAATTCGAGAAACTAACAATAAATATTATGCTTAAGTATATATTATGAAGAGTAGGGATTCTCAATAGGAGGCCCATCTAAGATTTCTATCCAGTCTGTGCAAAAAATGATCAGCCCATAATCTTGTTCAATTCAAGTATGGGCCCTTAGGTGTGAGCAATCTACAAGCTGGCCCAGCACAGTGACCAGTCTGCATATAGTCTGCATATAATCTGCATATAATCTGCATATAGCCAGGGGTTTGCTTCTGTGTGGCCCTTCTATCCATTTTAGAAACCCTGATGAAGAGAGAAACAAAAAACAGCTGTTGTTATCAGAATATCTGTCGTCTGTTTCAGTTTGGTTCACAGTATCCGGTTTAGGTATATGGTGAGGGTGGGGGCCCTTTACTTACCCATAAGAGCCATTAGAGGGATGCTCGGTATACCCCTGCTTCCCCCCTTCCACCCCTCCCCATAGACACTCCCTCGAGTGACTATTATGAGTATTTTTAATTTGAGATCTTTCCATGACGATTTTGTTCTTTGTGTCGTTACAATATGTAATAAACATGACACACAAAGAAGGCCTGTACAAATTGTGAATAGCATGGGACTGATTGGCTAGGCATGTGGAGGAAACTTGATTCTTTTTACATCAATTCTTCTCATGGTTAACTTTATTCCTGCTTATTCTTTCTTACTAATTTGTAATATCTTTATTAATGGATGACAAAATCCATTCCTGTAGCTAAAGCGAATTCACTGTGCACTAGCATCATGGTACCTTGATAACTAAATAGGGGGGGGGGAGTGGGGGGAGGTAATGAATGAGGGTGTGTGAGGGTGGCATCGTAGCTTGATAACCTGGTGATGATACGTAATGAACATTCAGAGGAAGCATAGGTGAGATGAGAGAGAGAAAGAGGAGGAGGGGGGGGGGGGGGTAGGGGTGATATTTCTGGATGAAGATATGAAATGTTATGGAAAAGTTTGCAAATTTTATATCAGCTACCATGAAAAATAAAATTTGCAAACTTGAGAAGAGGGAGACATTTGCAATTCCTCGACCAGGAAAATATGTTTGGGTTCATTTTCATGCTTTATCTTTTCCTTTTTTTTCACCGAAAAAAGAGAAGAAAATAACGAAAGCTATCCTCAAATGATTACCTTGTTTGGTGATATGGCATATTCGTGCAGTCAATTAATAGCAGATTTCCCCTCCCCACAACCCCCCCCCCTCTCTCTCTCTTCTTGTAACATCAGGACATTCTTGTTGCTTCTTTCTTAAATCTTCTGTCTTCTTCTTTTTTTTTTCTCTTCTTTTTTTTTAACCTGTTTACAATCGTTTTTTCAGGCAAATCATGAAAGAGCTGATTGATACCGAGAAGATTTACGTGAAGGAGTTAGAATCCGTTTTGACGGGTTACATTCAGGAGATGAAGAATCCAAACCTACAGTCAGTCATCCCAGAGGCACTCAGAGGAAAAGAAGATGTTCTGTTCGCAAATTGGGAAGAAATCTTTGAATTTCATAAGAGGTAAAAAAATTAATCAGGTTTCTTCTTCTCAAATTGGGATTGTAAATTAACGTCCCGAGGGTTCATTCAACTAGCCAGGTTTCTTTATTAATGTGTTGATGTTTTACGAGGTATCGTTTCGTATTCGCATCATATCATATCCTATGGTATGGGTATGTTATTAATATTGTGTTGTATCTATACCAATTGCTTAATGGACTGAAGAATTAACATCGTTACATGGCAATCCTCTCTCCACTTGCTTGTGCCAAATTAAGCCATGTGCACACCAGCACACTTCAGCTGCAGGGGAATGGTGGAGGGGGAGTGGGTGGGGTGGGGAGGGGGTTCAGCTGGAGTAAGGGAGGAGGAGGGGATATCCTTTTTTTAAGTGCTCGCAGGTAGTGTTATCACTAGTTAATGTGTTTCCCACAAAATAAGTTAATCAACTAAACTAAATTTTCTCTCATTTATTTTTCTCTTCAGAACATTCCTAGTAGAGCTGGAAACCTACAAACTCACACCTACTTTGGTTGGCAAATGCTTCCTGGAGAGGGTAGGTTAATTTCTGAATAGATTTAAGTTAATTTTATACCATTTTTACTTTGAGAATTAGGGTTAGGGAACAGCTAATACCTTGCAACCTCCACCCCACCCACTTTATTTGTTTGTACCTGTTACTGACCCTACAGAGCAAAGAAGGTAACAAAACCATGGCCTAAAGATACTTGTGAATGCAATATAGAGAATTCTTTCTTCTTTTGCTCTAAGTTTTTCTGTTAAGACAAAAAAAGTAGAAAGGTTAACATGGCTAATTGCATATTTCATATTTTGTTAAACAATTTTGTTAAACAATTGACAATTCATAATCATGGACGTTAAATATGAATCTGAGAAACTGACTTCGGTCAGCTTCCAGCTTTGATAAGCCAATGAGGCTTCGCGAGTTCCTGCTTGCAGGAGGATCTAAAATACAATACATGACCCAGGGAGAGTTGCCTCCAGCCATCTATTGTTTGCTGTACACAGTGATAATTATCACTAATAGTGAACAAGTCAGTTATTTTCACTGTTTACTGGTGTTATTTTCTTTTCTGTTTTTTTTGGTATTATTTACAGAAAGATGATTTTGATCAGCTCTACTGCGTCTACTGTCAGAATAAACCTCGGTCAGAATTGCTGAGGAGAGATATTGGAAATAATCAGTTCTTTCAGGTAAAGATTTACAACTTTTTGTCTTCAATTAAAAGAGAATGAAGGATTTGATGCTTTCACATTACAAACTTGGTTTAGGATTTGTTCAGACATGAACAATATTCTTTGGTTTTTGATCGAAGGAAATTTTTTTCCTGAAATATCAATCCTTTCAGAATAAATGGTGTTATCCTTGAATGTTGTGATAAAATGATAGATGAACCACAAATTACTAATGAATACGAACTCTCTTTTAATATGTTGGTATGTAGATTGGGTTTTTTCTCTAACGAAACGTTGACATAGTATACTCATGTTATTTGCCTCTTAAAATTCTCAATAATGTTGCACCTGTGTACCTGTCAGAACTTGTACAACCATGCAGACCTATTCGTCAAGCACTTCGTTCGTCCAGCAAACACCTACTCCAGGATCGTGTTCCAAATTTCATTTATGTAACCTTTTTTCTGCTGTTACTGCAAAGTGCCATGAGCACCTTCGGGCGGATACCGGCGATATACAAAGTGTCCATTATTATTATTATTATTTTGTTTTATTCTTTTCACAGGAATGTCAACAGGCCCTAAACCACAAACTTCCTATCAGTGCATACCTATTGAAGCCAGTTCAAAGAATAACCAAGTATCAACTCCTTCTAAAGGTAAGCTAGTCAACTGTGATTCATTTAGCAGTTAAATGAGGTGAGATGGGCTTTATTAAACATCAAATCAATCAATCAATTAATCAGTCAGTCTATCAACCAATTAATATCCTGCCAAAATTCAATGGCTAAAAATATTTTAAATTTGTACATCCATAAAAGTCTGTCCTGAGAACATATCAAAAATGTTTGTAGAGACTGCATCGAGACTTTGTCGTGTAAGAATATTTCAAAACTGAAAGCTAAAAAGTCATCATCCCAGTGGAATATCTATACAATAATTGTTATCCTTACATAGCCATCCCAACCTATGTGTTTTTTAATTAAAATTAAAAGAATTGAATTATGAAACTTTATGAAGCAAATGGATCAACAGGTAACAATGAGATCTGCTCTGCATTATGAACCAACATGGTCAATTAATTTACATTTTTTTTATGGAGTTTTCCAGACCGTAGTCCAATTTAAAGGTGAACATCTTTTAAACCTGAATAGTTGTATTATAGCAATTTAATCCATGTTCAAAGTTTTTATTTTGATGGTGGGTTATGACATATCAACACTAAACTGCCACCTCTCTTTAAAGTCTCCAGTTCACAAGAGAGGAATACTCCCTCCCAATGGGTTTGTTTTATTTGTACCTCCTGTATATAAAGTCAGTTCTGTGTGTGTCATCATGATATTGTGGTGATGTCCTTTTGTTTTGTTTCCGTTTCTCTCTGAAGGAGATGATGAAGTACTCGGCGGATGAGGAGGGTTCCGAGGACCTACAAGCTGCTACTGATTGTATGATGACAGTACTAAAATATGTTAATGATTCCATGCATCAGGTGGCCATCACTGGTTTCCAGGTAAAAAGTTTTCATTATTTGTCATTACTCACGAAAGGGAATCGATAGTTTAGACGTAATCTTGGGCAAATGGTTTCGAAGTGGGTCTACACACTGTGTACTGTAAAGTAGAAATAGAAAGGAAGGAATTACTTAAAAGGTATTAATGCTGTCACAGACTTTGCAAAGTTGTGCCTTCAAGTAGCCCCAAATTTTATCAAATAGTGGAGGGAGAAAAAACAAGCTTTATCTGACAAAATGATTTGAACTCTGTTTGTTGAGGATGAATAAAGAAAGGAAAAACATTGTAGTTACCATAGTAATGATTCAAGTCAAACATGAGATTGTACTTATCCATAGTAATGATTCAAATGGAACATGAGAGTTTTTAATAGACATGTCTTGAGTGTGGTTAACAGCCAGTCTAATGTTTGTGAATTCTGTCTCATGTTAGCTGAGGTGATTTTGGTCATTAAACCAACAAGGAAAATGCACCAACATGAAAGTAACTTGTCAGTTATTATTGGTAGCATTGCTGTATTAATACAGTTATCATCTATATACCAAAAATAAATGCTTTCATTTAATTATTTCATGAAAATTAAACAACTCTATGAGAGGGTGTTAAGTTTCTCCAGTACTCAAACTGTGTATGAATCTACCTTCTTTTATGGCAATTTCATACATGAAAAATGTGCTGCATTTTAATATAGAAGGCCATTTCTTCTTTGTCCCAATTTACCACAGTACAACACATCCACATGCTTGATTCACAATTCTAGTCTGAAAGTTTTATCACATTAACGCCGATGCCTTTCAATCATAAGGTCACTCCAAGATTAATGTATGTCGTCCAGTTACAGTGTTGTTGACAATTGACAGTTCATAATTATGGACGTTAAATATGAATCTAAGAGACTGACTTCGGTCAGCTTGCGGCTTTGATAAGCCAATGATGGCTTCTTCGCGAGTTCCTGCTTGCAGGAGGATCTAAAATACATACATATATACATACATACATTACATTCTACCAACTTCAACTTTTTGGTTTTTAATCTTCACTCCGATTTCATTAATATTTCCTCGGCTAAATTCCAGCCGGCCAACATCAACATTGAGTTTTTTAAGTTTATACGTAAATTGACCGAGACTCTTGATATTTCATCCTTTCAGGGCAACCTCGGTGAACAAGGCAAATTACTTATGCAGGGTTCTCTCTTCATCTGGGTGGAGAACAAGAAAAGTCGTCACACCTTGAAGGACATCAGACAAAAGAAGATGCAAAGACACGTCTTCCTCTACGAGAAGATGATCCTGTTCTGTAAGAAACGGAGAGATTTCAAGGACAAAACATGCTATGCGTTCAAGCACAGTATAAAGGTTAGTTATCCCCCTTTTTTATATCCTAAAGAGTCTCCAGTTTTTGTAATGTCAAACAGCAAAAGGATTTCAGTATTAACAAGTCTAAATTTCACATGGGAATGGAAACAAACTCGGAAATCTTGTACTTCATAAGTGTACCTCGCAGGTATTTTACATTCTTTTTTGTTTTGACTGATATTGTGTAGTCATGTTGAGCTAGAGCAAAGTCAGTTGAAATTTGTCTTTACCCTCTTCCCTCTGCTGTCTCAAGAAGCAGTCCTGGGGAAATATGGATCAAGGAACAAATGTAAACCTCATTGTCATAATTTATATAAAGTGAAAAAGTAAAAACTTTATCTAAGGCTTCCAGGGTTAAAATCATCCCAAGGGCCTGACCCGTCTCTGGACAAGTTCGCTATGTACCCATTCAATAATAGTGACGTCATTTCAATATGTGTTAAACTACCTTCGGCAACATTTGACGCTTTCTCTCAAAAAAATGAATTCCCTCATCAATATACTTGTTCTTTGTATGTTGTCTAGGTTACAACTCTGAACATTACTGAACACGTTAAAGGTGATATAAGGAAGTTTGAACTCTGGTCTGCCGGTAAAGCAGAGGTTTTTACATTCCAGGTAAGTCTTATGGTCTCCTTCTTAGAAAAAAACTTTAGTTTTAAAGTCAGGTTTTATTGAGTTATCTGTCATTAAACATTTTGAGCTGAATAAAGTTCGCCAGATTTTTTAACGAGTCCATAGATTCTACAAACTTCAATTTTTTTTCAACAAATTTGCAAGCTCTACCTAAAAGATCATGCGCCGATCATATCTCTCTGTTTTGTTTACGACCGTTAGGCCTAGGTTTACTTTCACATTCGTGGCTAGCCTGTGTTAGGTCCATTCTCTTGAAAAGTATCTTTCTTTCGGGCTTACCGATGTAGCTTGCAAAATTGTGTCATTAACTTCCATTGCAAGGAATAAACACGTGTTTTCAGACATTTCCTCAGTTAAATTGGGTAAAAAAAGTGGATAATATGAGTATATGTAGGTTACATTTGTGTAATGAACATGTTGAAATGGGCGGTCGCAGTGATTTTACGGTAAATCGTTCGTGCCGTAAGGGCAACAGAAAATAAATTTCTTTCTATGGATTGCGACAGCTTTTTTCAATAAAACCCACCTTGTCAGAGTGCACTTAGAATAAGAACATTGAATCTGCTTCTGTTTGTTTTCCGAAATTCATCAGCAAACACGTATTGAGACTTTAAACATTAGCCCTGATTGTCCTAGATGTAAGGTGAAAGGATCATTCTCAATTTAATACATGAATAATTTAATGCGATAGGAAGACAATCCAATCCGTAAGGTGGAATTTTTGTTTAATATGTTGAAATTAAGCAAATCAAACCCACTTTTTACTTTTTATCGCAATAAATATAATATAAACTTCAAAAAGCAAGTATGACCAAGTTGTTCCTTTTCATGGCAAAAATTTTTTTTTTTTAAATTGTACTAGAAAAAATCTCTTTAATACTTCATGAAGGTAAAAAAAAAAAAAGAGGAGAGACTGCTTATTAATGAATGAATGAATGAATTTTTTTTGCATTTAGGCCTCTTCAGAGACAGACAAACATTCCTGGGTTAAAGCATTCAGACAAGCACAGTTACAGAATAATGAAGAGGCGAGTCAAGGTAAGTCTATCTGTCTTAAAAATAATCAACCTCTTTTTTTCTTTCTGATTTACGATCCTTTGGTTTTTTCACTTTCTACTCCTCTCTCTAGCGTCGAGATTCCTCGTTCATTGAACTCAAATCTACATCTGTCCCTTTACCGCATTATCAAACTCAAATTGCACAAAGAGTGTTTCTTGATCGAATGAAAACAGCCTCTACTTTTGCCAAAAGCTGTCTGACTTCCTGGCTGTAGCAACCGTGAGGTACAGATGTAAAACATTCTGCTTGCGTTTGAATCTCACCTGGGATTGTCCTGTTTATTTAAAGAATTTCCATTTTGGTAGCTGAGAAATAAAACCAGCCCTAAAAGCAACATCTACAAATGAGAAAGTAAGGATCGCAAGTTAATTTATTACTTTCTGTAACATCCATGTGACAGAGGAAAGCTTGTCTTCATGGTCGTAGATGTAAGTGTGATCAATATTATAGATGTTCGTAAAGTACAAGTTTATTTCTATCTTGGTCGTAATTTGTTGTTAGGTTTAAATAAGAACTGTATTGATTTCCTTCGTCTAAACAAAACTGTAAAAAAGGGTGTAAATGAAGTATTTGTGCTTAAAAACAAGCGTATAGTTGCTGGTTTACAAATGTTCCAATCCTTGTATTGTTTGTACTCCCTGGCAGGTTGATAGCAATGTCACATGCAATGCTAGCTAGCAGTGTCACATTCACAGATTGTAGCAATGTCACAATCAGATATTAGCAGTGTCACATTCACAGATGATAGCAATGTCACATTCAATGATAGCTAGCAGTGTCACATTCACAGATGATAGCAATGTCACAATCAGATATTAGCAGTGTCACATTCACAGATGATAGCAATGTCACAGTCAATGATAGCTAGCAGTGTCACATTCAATGATGATAGCAATGTCACAATCATTGACATTAACAGTTTCACATTCAATGATAATAACAATGTCACAATCATTGGTATTAACAGTGTCACAATCATAGATATTAGCAGTGTCACATTCACAGATGATAACAATGTCACAAGCATAGATATTAACAGTGTCACATTCAATGATAATAACAATGTCACAATCATAGATATTAACAGTGTCACAATCATAGATATTAGCAGTGTCACAATCATGTAACATTCAATGATGATAGCAATGTCACAATCACAATCATAGATATCAGCAGTGTCACAGTCATAGATATTAGCAGAGTCACAGTCATATATATTAGCAGTGTCACATTCAATGATGATAGCAATGTCACACCCATGGATGACACCAATGTCACACCATAAGCTTATGTTGTTTCTATTTCCTCAAAGGGTGCTGGTGAATGAAACTAACACCCATTTTCTTCTTTGTCAGTAGTTTCAGTTCTGCTAAGTGAAATCTCTTGTTTGAGTAATAATACAGTCAGACCTGCTTTAGATGGTTGATATGGTTTTTTTCTTTGTGAGGGTGAGGGTTGGTAACTTTTAATATGTACATGGAGTTAACACTGTTGTACGATGTATCCTCCAATACTCTCAAGAAATGAACCATTATTAATTCCAGCAACTTTGCACTTAACTATTGTATTTCATGTACCCCCAAATGTACCCCCAAATCTTCAAAAAGCTTCCATTTTGTTTTACTCACAAAAGAAAATTTCTGCAGTGACGCAAAAGTTTTCAGTGTTGTTAATTACATGAGATTGAAAAAAAAATCAGAAATACTTCAATTAAGTTATAAATAATAGCAATACACCCTCCTGACTCCTGCCGTGATATTAAAGGTACGCTGAGAAACGCTGCAGTCACTGCCTAAAAAAAAAACAATCTGTCAATCTGTGAGCTTTCATATTAAAGACACTTTGGGGTTTGTTTTGTTTTGTCTCTGTAGGAACTAAGCAAACCACTAGGCTTGAAGCAAGCATCTCTGCCGAGAATGTGGCCAATGCCAACGGCATTAACAATAATATCACGACTGTGCCGTCCCCAACAGCCAGCGAATCCTCCTCGTCTGCGGGCTACAGCAGCAACAATCCCTCCATCAACAGCGAACAATCATTCAACGAGGAAGAGCCAGACGACGGATGGGAAACCGACGATGACTTTTACGCATCCGACGACGAAGTCCTGGATGGCAAAGAGGACGGCAACGTTCAAGAGGTTTGTCGATTGACTTCAAGAAAAGGAAGGTGGGGGGAGGAGAAATTTGCTGTTTAATGAGCCCAGTTATTCATTCTTACAGAATATGAAAATACATCTTGAGGAGGCTAAAATTGTTGTTTATGAAAAGTTGTTGTCTTACCTTGTGTGTTTTACAGTTAGATGATGTTAAGTTGTGATCTTAATGAGGGCAGTTTTCTTTTCGTTTTAATGAGAGGTTCATGTCGTAGATAATCTGTAAATTATTCAAACTTGCAGTTGATTAATCATAGCCATTTTTGTGTAGTGTTTATTATCTTCAGAATACAAGCCTTGAGCAGCTCTCACTGCCCCTGTATTGATACCAGTGTATGGCATATGCAGACTTTGAAATAGTGTTTCAAGAGTAGAATTTTCTGCTACTCCTGTTAGAACAGAGGAAAACTAAAACTAAAAAACCGGTTGACCCATTCAGTACTTTGAGATGAAAAAATGGCTTTGAAGTGTTTAAGTTCCATGGTTTAAGAGTTAGTGTTTGAAATATATAAGCTTCGTTGTAATTCTTTGTGGCATTCTATCATTTTTAAATGTTGTGAAATGTTATCATTTTTTAGTGTAACTCTTATTAAAGTCTTGAGTTTTATTAGAATAGTTAGAACCCTGAAGTTTGATAGCTTATAGCTATTTTTATCTTGGTAATATTTCAGGTGCCAATACCTATTACTTAAAATATATCAAGAATACTTTCTGTTGTGGCGAACAAAATTTCTTTTGTGTCAATAATTTTGAGAAAATCATATCTTTGCATCTTCTACATCAAATAAAAACTCCTAAGTGAATTTTCATTGAAAGCTCCAACTCGTGCCAACCTCAACCGTTTGCTCATACGAAGGTTTTTATTTATATGTTTTTTGCATTTTTTTTCTTTGTTTCTACAGCAAGCACTGACCAAGCAATATGTAGTGATTGCCGATTACAACAAAGTGGACAACACAGAGCTGTCCATCAACGAAGGAGAAGTGGTGGACGTTCAAAGGGTTGGTAAAGAGGGATGGTGGTTTGTTTCGTCCTCGCAGTCCTGTCAAACGGGATGGGTACCTGGCGGGTACCTAGCCCCCATGTCACCGCATGAGCTTCCTCATTCGTCTTACTTTGGCGTAGAAGGTGTGCATTTTTATGTTCTTTTCTGTTCTTTTATTTTTGTTTTAACCCCCGTTTTGTTTTGGCAGCAGCCGCAGGAGTTTATTTTGAATAATTCTTGAGCAAGTCAGATTAACATTTCAGCTTTTTACAAGACCGGAATTCAGAATATACTTCTTTTAAAAAACACTGAAAAAAAAAACAGTTGAAAAAAGCATGGAAAGTGAATACGATTATTATTCAAAAAGTCGGTCTCCGTGGTTACAAAGAGATGCTAAACTTGTACAGGTTTTAGGAAAAAACATTGACTGCTCACATAGATTTTCATTTGCCTGTGTTAGTTCCGTTACTTTCACAGTTTCCATATTTGCGGGACGTATATTTTGGTTATTGCTTTGTACTTAACATCGCTGTGCAGTCGCAAACCGTTGTGTGGCATTTATCCTTAATCCATTTCAGTTGCATGCCCTCTAACACATGTGCAATATTTTCAGTTTTATGGCATGGATTGATAAGCATTTTCCACTTCACCAGAGACACCGTTTAATAATATACAAATTTGTAAGCCATGAAGGGAGATTTTCTGCTTGGTAAGTGACAACAGCTGTGCTTAGAACGAGAAATTTTTATATTGAACAATGCTGTTACCATGGTAATGTTTAATCTTCTCCTATGAGGTATAAATGCCTCATTGGAGCTGTCTGTGTTCATTTGGGATCTTTAACATAACGTTTCAGCCACAGTTGAATGTAATTAAAAATGTCCTCTGTGAATTTGTCTTCCCAGACTATACGGCTTATTTGTCCTATAAAGTCAAATATGGCTGTCATGGAACATTTTCCTACTTTGCTGTCGGTAATTCGAATAGAATATTTCAACAATGTTCAAATGTCAAATCATACATGCTCCTTGTTGAAAGTGATTTGATAACTATGTGATATTTCCAGTTTTTTACATGTTTTTATGTATATTGTGAAGAGATGTCAAACACTCCAAATTTTCTTTTGAGTTGCCCCCTTTCGACCCCACCCCCCCTCCCCCACCCCTTCTTAGTACTCCTGGGTGTTGTTTTGTCAGACTCAGTCAGTAAAGTGCCCTCATCTGTATTATACATTGATTAAAATGACATCTGAATGAAGGATACGTTATGACGTTGTACTCATGTAACATGATGGCAGCAATGAGAAATGTTTAAAAACGAGAGTAAATTTTTGTGAAATCAGTAAATTTCATACACAGATATGACACAGATATGCATGTTCATTAAAGGGCTGTCTTTGTTTTGCTATTAAGCTGGCAGTGATAAATGTATTAATAATTTTCAGCCACAAAAGCTTCTTTTTGAGTTCAATGAACTTCACTCAATCAAATGAGTGAAGTATTTATATAGCAGTTGCACTGATAAACACTGTAGTTTCCATGTTTTGAAAGTCAATATTCTAACCACTGTTTCAAATGAAATTTGTATCTGCAAAGCCTCAACCCAAAAAAGGGATAAAAATTAATATAGTTTAGACAAGGGAAAAATAAGTTTTGTATTATGAGAATACTTTCATGAATTATTTTACCCATTTTTACCTGAGTTTTACAGTTAACTTTAAAGCATGAGGGAAGTTAAGGATTTTCCTGCTCCAGGGGTTTGCCTCATGATTTTTACAAGTAAACACCTCATTTCTGGTTAAAATCTGATCAAACCGTCGATAGAATCACATAGTCGAAGAACTGAACTAAACCTATAGTAGTCCTCTAACTTGACATGTAAGCTCTAAGCAAGGCAAAGATACCCTATACCATCCCGTGTTTAATACATGTGTACACCCAGTATAGGGCTGATGTATTAGCCTGCACAAGGTTCTACATTACCACACTTATAATACACATTTACCAATCATCATTGGAAAATCAATCTGAACTCTGGGAGGGTGGATTTCATTTCCAAGCGATAATAGTTCTGTTCTGACCTTGATGAAATTGAGAACTCGATACATGGTTTAGCGTGTGATTAGAGATTGGTCATGTGATATGGGTTAGTTTGCCTGATTTGGGTGAAAGTATCAGTATTGAGACCTTTGTAAGATATGCCTTATAATGTACGAGAAGTATGTAGTGAATCGTTAGTCGGGAGTTTGCGTTTACCATCCTTACGAGCTATTTCTCAGTGGAATTTCTTTCGTATTTGGTTAGGGATTTAGACTTTGTACATTGATAGAAGCTCAACAAAGCTTAGATAGTTTATCCTTCTCTTTCATTTCCAGTAAATTACTAGAGAATAAAAATGGACGTATGCATGTAATTAATTTCAGAGCAAAGCTTCGTACGATCTTGTTTTTTGTAAAATATTGTTGCAGTCAGGTTAACAGTTTCAGATGTGTGTAGATATTCTTGGTAAAATCAAGAAGTTCAAATGGAAATTCATCCCAGACCCTGCATAATTTATCATTTTAAGGGCCCTCATCTATAATTAAGGTATTTCCACAACCTTAGACAGTTCTGATTTCTAAAGGAGAAAAAGGTGTTGTGATTCCATGTATAAGAGCTGCCCAAGTTTATTTTGGGTTCCCTTTTTTGCTAGATGCTGCTTGCTCCCCATGAATGATCCAAAAATATTTAATTTCTATGAACTTTCATGTTCGATCTCAGTGCATTCTTTTAATATGTGTACATGGATAAAATTAATATCCTATAAAATGTGTGTTCGTATGCGTACTTTCACACACCACAAAGAATACATAACTTATACAATCTTACTCTTAAAATGTTCTGTTTAAGAACCACATGAATAAATTCACCTAGTCTAAGATGTGTCAAATTATTCCAGGAATACTGTAGGTGACAGAATCTGTGAAATAGAATTTGAAGAAGAAAAAAAAAACAGGAAACGAAAAACGAGAATAATTTGTGGGAAAAGGTGGCAACTTATGTATTATTTTTTGGCAATAAAAGATCATCGGCCTTTTGTGACATTTTCCAACTGTTTCGGCTCTCCTCGAGGTTTTGAAGTATTGAAAGGACATTTTCCTTGCCGAGGGACTTTCATGGAAGTTATAAAACATACTGAAAAAGCATGTGACAATCTTTAACCCACATTCAAAATGAGGTTTGGTGTACAGTTCCTTCAGAAAGAAGTGTTAAATATATTACTAGGATTTTGATATCAGCCTCATGAAAGCGTTTTTTCCAAAAGGCAGCAGAGTTTCTGTCCGGTATGAGGACTGTTTTTCGTGCAAGTCGTCAGTCAAAGGGACAGACATCTTGTAAATCAATTTAAATAGGAAGAAAAACTTAAAGACATCTGATATTATCCAACCGCGCTTTCTCTTTCTCTCTGCTTATTTTAAAGTTTTATATTTGATGAAAAATAGGGAAAAGGGTCTTACATTTTGCTGTTAATGTAATTTAACGAGGGGAATGATGTCAATCAGATATCTAGAGAGGTGTTAAATTACTTGCTGACACATTTACAGAAAGGAAATGTAATTAGCATAATTTGGTTTAAAAGTTCCGAAGGCGGGAAAGTTTTAAGAAACAGACTGTTTGATCGTACTGAAAATGTGGTTAATCTTAGAACAGATAGAGCTTATCCTCTAAAAAGCCTGTCTCAGAGAAAGTGTTCAAGTATTAAGTGGGCCTGACATTTTGATCCTAGCAGAATCTTCTTTAGAGGCTGAATGACAAATCGTTTTTTTTTTTTTTTAATTTGTTTGTTTTTACTTTTTGTTCAGTGGACTAAAAGTTTATATCCTCAAAAGGATGCTAGTCTTGCCACTCCATTAAATATGGATCTTAACATTACAAACATACCTCCTATACATTGTCTTCTCCAATTACTTCTTACCAGGCATTTTGAGGCATTAAAAAATAATTGTGTTAGGATGTATGTCCTGAGGGTAAGAGAGGTGTCTCTGTAAATAACATTAGGCTCTTGTTGCTTTCATCGATCTGTAAAAAGGAAGGAGGTAAAAATTGTTTGTCTTAAGATAGATTTACAGATTAAATGCCAACTTAAATGGATCTAACATGTAAAAGGGTAGAGTTCTTGTTGCTTGGGGGCGATAAATTTAAAACCTTCTAGTCTGTCCCATGAGAAAATTAGTTATTAATTGTCATAGCCTATACACTGATTGTGGTAGCCTTTGTGTGGTAGGCTATGAACTAGGGAAGTTTGGTTACATGATAACAAATTATTTGAGACTGCAAATGAATGGTAGTTCCCTATTTAGTAGACTGTGGTTAGGACAAGGTAATTTTGATGTGTTTAGTAATGGTAACTAACGGTCGTCTGGATTGCTCACAAAATATGCTAGAGAGTCACTTATGACTAATCCCGAACAAGCAGTTTTACCACCATTCTACACGGTACTTCTCACTGCGACATTTAGTTTTGTAATTGAAGAATTTGTAAAAACCTCTGGGAATAGTCTGGAAGATCAGAACCCTACAGGAAAGTACTCTTGAGAACGTTGAAGCAGTTTTAGCTAAAATTGGTTGCCAACGGTGATGACCGTTGACCATTTTTTCAAAAGCCATCCTACAGGTTGATTGATGTTGACCAGAATAAGGCTATTGATTCTAGCTAGATTGAAGTCATTTGTTGTGGCCAGAATAAGGTTATGGGTTGTCACCAGACAAAGTTATACAAAGATGATCTGTGTATCAGCTAGAGAAGTATGCTAGCTATTTAGCTCGTTAGATTTTATTTTATGTTTACTAATTGATTCTTGGACTTATAAGAAAGGGATCTCAGAAAAGAGAGTTAAATTAGGGTTGTTAGCCAGCCTCATTTTAAACTACTTGAATTGATAAAGAATATCAGAGCCTCAATGATGAAAGGTTTGAAATTTGATTGAAGAGGAGGTACTTGCTTGAAGAGAGTAGTTTCAGTCAAGTCTGGCCAGAAAAGGAAAAAAAAGGTCTGTCAGCTGTGAAATTTCACAAATTGAATTTTTTAGCCTTCATTTGCGGTTGTCGTCAATATTTTATAGCTCAGACTGCCTGTAAAAATATTTAATATGATATTATAGTTTACCTATCTTCAGTAATTACTGAAACATTTAAAGTTTGCTGCAACTGTGAAAACAAAACCTCTTACTTGAACTTACTAGAAGTAGCAAACACTGTTTATTTTCACAATGGGGATGTGGGCATGAGACATGAGGGAAACTAAATAATTTTCAGATTTGGCCATTGTGACATTTAGGGCATGTCACACTGTGGCATTTAAAAATGTCGGTTCCCTGACATTTAAACTATTAAACCCCCTTGAAGGATCTAGGTTTCTCTAGCTTTCTTGTTAAGTTACTGATCACAAAACTTCTTATAAGACTGTTCAAGTAAAGCATACTCTCAAATTTGGTGATTAGTTTAACAGCACTCAGTAAACACTGCAGTCGTCAATCCTAAAGGTTCACTTTCTATCCAAATATACATATTTGTTATAGCAATAATACTGACTGTCAAAATGGTCATTAACTATTCAGGATATGCCAATGATAATTAGATGATGGCTGGTCGTCATGGCGATAAGTCGATTTGCAGATGTTGATCCTGTATGTTCTTTCATGTGTTCAAGAAAAGCCTGAAAATAATTGCACATCTCTTCAATTCACTTGGATGTTGGAACAAGTTTTCACTCGAGACATTTTCACATTTTGTAAACCAGATTCAAACCCTGATTTGTTCAAAATATTGATCAACATTTTTCTCCCAGTCAGCCTTCTCCATGTGTCAATTGACAATACAAAAGAATACAAAAAAATGAAATAAGAATGCAACAGATAAAATAGAAACCAAGAAAAATGGCCTCAAAGTTGAACTGAGAAATAGAGGCACTCCTCGGCAATGCATGCATACCCTTGACACCTTTCCTTCCTTCATAGCGGAATAATTCCATCCCGTTTCCCAACGGACATTCGCAATGAAATCTATCCGCTTCGTTAATCGTCGATGCAAATGAAGGGGAGTATTATTACAGACTACAGATTTCACAGGTATTTGATCAAAAACAAGGAACTTAAATATTCTGTCCAGAATTTTTGCTGGGAGAAAACTTTATTTCTTTTTTCTTGATGCTTCTCGAGAGAAGTAGGGTGATATGCCAACCTTTCTTCAACCTCTTTATACTCTCGGCGTTTTATTCCCAGCGGGGCATCTGAATGATTTCAGAGACTTGAAACATTTGACGGTTTTCGAGTCTCCGAGAGATATAATTTGGTCAATGTTTCGTCGATGCACAGTCCTATTATACGGTTGGAAATGGAAAAAAAACTAAAAAATAGAATTACCAAACAGATGTCACATTTCTAATAGTGTTAAGTATTCATGAATTGAAGAGATTTATTTTGGTTAAAAGGCACCTGGTAGTACTTTTAGTCTCTGGGTGCCATTTATTATTAAAACACCCCAGAAATACCGACGATAACATCGTGAAAATGTTGTACAAATTGTGTGGGCTGGATTGTAGCGGGAGAGGGGGACTGGGTGATGGAGGTATTCTCTATCGAGAAGAGGTAACGAGATTTGTCCTCGGGATGAATTTTTCAACAGACGTTCCCGATTTTCAACTGGTGTTCCATTTTTCAACTACAGTATTACTTCCCAGTGGACATCTCTGTTCAAATAGTAAATCTATTGCTGCATGTTGTGTATGCTACTGCTATTGGCTACTGCCCTTTCTCTTCAAACTGTTCAAACTGTTGATTCTAGATTTCTTTGAAGGAAAGTAAGACCTGTGATCTAGCTTATTTTAATGAATAAAAGTGACTGAATAACTTGGCTCCATTTTGGTCAGGTGTACACATCTACGTTGCAGCTGCTTGAACGGGTGCTTCGTCTTGTGACACAGTACAGTAGCAGCCCATTAACAATATCTTAAAATCTCTCACAGGCATTGGGTAAACAAGGTTTGGCTGCAGGGAGTGAAAATCTTAAAAGAGTTCAAATAATCTACCGTCATGTTGAAGAGAAATAGTTAGTACAGCGTAGTGGTATTACCATTAAAGAATGCATGACACTCATTCTTAGTCAAGTTTCAACTCCTGAAATGCTGGTAGTTTCAGTTTGAGGGATGGGAAACCAAGGTCACGTTAAATACTAACGTGTAACTATAAACCCCAGATTCATCATCAGAATGGGGATGAATAAGGACATGAATCTGGTGATGAATCTGGAGATAACTTCAATTTGGTCAAGTAGATCAATCGATTGGTTAAAGTGCACTTTAACCAATCGATTGATCTACTTGACCAAACTGAAGTTATCTCCAGATTCATCGCAGGATTCAGTCTTCATGAAGACTGATTCACCGTAAATAGTAACCGTTATGCTGACTCCAGATTCATCCCATGAATCTGGTGATGAATCTGGAGATAACTTCAACTTGGTCATGAAAAATGATTAGTTGAACAAAGATGAATTTTTATTTCTGAGGTCCTTTTTTTACTTTAATGAGGTTGAGGAAAATGTTCACAGATTTTGAAAAGGGCCTCCAGTACGACTAGTAGGAGAGCATAATATTTGATTCTGAATATCTCAATATGTACTACTTTGCATAATGTGTAATAATTCTATCAGATGGGACAGCTGTTTTCTATTCTTCTGCCTACACAATGCCTGTGAAATTTGTGATATTGTAATTCCAGAGTGATTCATATATTAATGGTGCAGACCGACCTAAAATTTAGCAGTGAATTTTATGTAGCAAAATGAGAGTTGATATACATATCTGCATTTTATCATAAATACAACTATACTGATCTTGCATCAGATATTCAATGTTTACATTTTATGAAGAAGCAAGTTATTTTCCTTCAATCCCACCTCAGCCCCATACCCTATCCCCACCCCATCACATCCCATCCCCATCCCATCACTCCCGAAAAAACAGCCCGACATAACGCATCATTGTCTAAAGTACCAAAGCCGGTTGATTGCAATTATCTTTTCTTCATAAAAAACATATCAAATGGCAATTTTTAGTTCGTTTTGAAAATTTTTTGCAAGGTTTGTTTTGACCCAATGATTGATTATTTTTTATTTGATGTGATGGCATGCTATGCCGTAATAGGCTCTTCATCCATGCACAAGTACAGGTCAAGCAAGCAAGCCGTAAAAAATTTCTCAAGCAGACCGAGTAAAAAGCCTTGATATATCGGATTTTAAGAGCTCCGCGTAAAACGGTTTTATCTTTCCGAGAGGTTGCACATTGCCAATTAAAATTCCTCCGTTCAGATCTGATTGGGTTTTTCGCCGATTTTTATTAGGTTGTTTCAAACAATTTAGACATCGTCGTTAAGAGAGTAGAAACAATGACGGAGAAACCCTGGTCCTTGACTATTAGTAATTGTGCACCAATGTGTGTAACCCCCTACAGAACAGATGCGTCATACTCAAAATTATTACCACAAATCATTCAAAAGGAACGAAAAAAAATAAGTTTGATTTCATTCGTTTTAAGTGTCTCCGCTGTGTATTCTCTTCAACTCTGTCTCTAATTATTTGAATTTTGGGATAAAGAAAAGACATTTCCACGTAACGTGGTAAATTTTTTAGCCGGACTCGAAATGCTGTGAGATTAATTACTGTATCTGATGTTCGTAAAAGCTTGCAGAAAAAATATCAGCCTACATACAATCTGTGAAGTCAAATATTTTTTTGTAAATTCTTGAAATAAACAATCCTAAAATTTTGTTCTAATTTAATATTACCATAATGAGGTTGAAATTAGTTCAAAGCTTATATTTGTTATGATTAGACTGCAAAACATGTGCATTTTAAATCAACTTAAACATATATCTATTACTTGTGGGCTTTTTATTGCAATAATAAATCTGTTTTACACATGTTTTACCCTAGAGAGAAACTGATATCAGGATAGAATTAATTGGGTAAAAACCGAAGCAAGAAATATTTCGGCTCGGCCAAGCGTGGTGTTGTTATTCAATGTTGTCACAGTTTTCTTATAATATTGAAATATATTTTAATAACACAATACTCTTTGTTAAATACGATAACTTCCATACCATGGAAAGGGAAGTCCAATAAAACCATCTGAATGATTTTGATGGTTATTGTGTCTACAGGCTTTAGAGCTAAATGTTTATGTACCTGTGCTTGTTTACAAATTTTAAAATTTGATTAAAATTGTTATGTTTTTTTTTTCGTTTATTTTATTTTTCTGGTGGCAATTTTTGTTCTAACTCACACCCATAATGTCTACCTTACAGAGTTTGTATGAAGTTCACAAGCTTCATATCTTGACGAGGTAATGTATGCAGCCTAATTAACATCGGCAAAAATGCGCCATTTTCACTAAAAAAAAAAAAGCTTTTTTTTTTAATCTACAAACTCTTCTCTGGCTCACATTTCCACTTACCATTTCCCTACTAAATTTGGAAGTAATATTTTAATGTTATAGACTAATATTATCACCCTCCCCCCCCCCCCCTCTTTTCTTTGGTTTTTTGGTAGTTGGATTGAAGTAGAACCACAATACTATCATTTCCTACCGTTGGCTTCTCCTTTCTGGTGTCCATTATCAGTAACTTCAGAATTGTTCACAAATTTTTGTGATATAAACTTAGTAACAAATGAATGTTAAACTTAATCCAGCAGTCCACAAAGCTCCAGGCCCAGCTAGGGTCCAATCACTTATGTGTGGAATAAGCCACACAACTAACCAAACAGCCCCCCCCCCCTCCTTCCCCTCAGAATCCATGCTGAAAGTGCATAAAAACTAGTCTGGACCATGGACATCATGGACAAAATTCCTGCAACCCACTGACCTACTTTTGGGACTTGCCTCATTGTTTGTGGGCTGTAGACATAATCCA
>KN884465.1:113561-127361 GCA_000934455.1 Apostichopus parvimensis
AAAAACCGCAACAGTGAACCAAAACAATTATACATCGAGAAGAAAGCAACAGATTAGGAATACTTTGCTAACAAAGGAGCTTTGTAACAATTATAATCTTATCAATGGTAGGCCCTATATGTACAGAGACGATCACTCAAAGAGTTCCAGATTTTATGAAACAGATACAATGATAAGTGGAATTCAAAGGATTTAGAGGAATGCTGAGAAACAGAGAGAGTTGCTGACTCTTAATGTCGTGGTTGTATTGGGAACGTACAGAATAACGTCTGCAAAAGATGAATTCGAAAAACTTGGGCAGAGCCCCATTGCAAAACTAGAACATAACATTTGATATTTGACAACTATTGAAGTCATATATGACGAGGAGGTTGAGTTTAGCGAAAAGAGGATTAGTGTGAGAAGTAGAAGGACTCTTTCTAATGTAACGAACGGCCATTTTTTTTTTTTGGAGAACATGAAGTTTCTGCAGTTGCGAAGGATAGCTGTTGGCCCACGCAGAAGTGCAGTAAGATAAGTACAGTAGGATAGTGGTATTAGGCTATATATAGAATGGGGGCTTCTTTAAGGCATGTGAAAGACGGTGAGAAGACTTTGCTGCATACATAATCATGTGTTAGTCAATGGAGCAGTTAATTGTACTACGACACATACATAGTGACAGAAGCCCGTACATGGATGTATAAACTATATAGGTATACTTTATGCTATAAATGTAGGCCTATAGGCTATGTTGGTATAATTGCTACTGTTGGTCAGTATAGGCCAAGTATAGGTATATGCAATTCAAGTATGGGCTAACTTCGGTGTTGACTATGGAGGTATAGGCTATATAGGTATAGGCTAGGCTATATAGGTATAGGATTCGTGTTTAGGCTGATGTAGGTAGGCTATAGTCTATAGCCTATAGGCTATAGGCCTAGTTCATGTAAGTTATGTTCGACTTAAAATGCAGTGGACTAGTGACTTTTGTGACATTAATGGTAGTGTTTTCACGGGATATCCGGGGACCCACCCGACGCGATACTACCCGGTTCCTAATTTATTACCCGAATGCTACGCAAAGTGCCGATTTTTTATTATTTTTTTTTGCAAACCGCGGTGGTTAGGCAAGAATTCCCCATTGACTTAGTGTGGTGTTAGGCTACCAGGTGGTCGAATATTACAGCAATAATGAAAGTATTCCATGGATATCTTATAACTGCGTCACAATTTCAGCGAACAAACAGATGGTTAGCCTAGATTTCCCCATTGACTTAGTGTGGTGTTAGGCTATCATGAGGGAGAAATGGAAAGAATTCTCACAATTATTATTTATTCATTCGTTTGTTTGTTTGTTTCATAGAAGGAATGACTGACAAGGAATTTTACGAGATGTTACCAATGGATTAAAGACGGGATAACTAAAAAAAATGATAATCGCAAGTGGCAATTACTAAACGTTCATTCCAAATGCGCGATCAAATTGCGCGAACCGCGCGGCTAATTCGAACCCAGGGCCTGCATAATAGGCCTAGATAGTAGTATAAACTGTTTAAGAGCTAAATTGGATATTTATATGGCCTGATCCAATAGAGGTGGAGAGCAAACAAAAGCAGCGGCAGCAGTGCGATGTTAGTAGTGATCTTAATTATATGAAGTTAATTAACAAGTAATGAAAGAAACAAAAGCAAATAGAAATTATTGAGGAAGGTTTTATACCTTATCTTACACCTACGTATTTGAACATGAAAACATTGTCAGTGGAAAATATAATTCATTTATTAGGCCTATAGCATCCAATATGTAATTTCTTGAAAATCGCGATACACGAGGGTAAACAATTTTCCTGGTACCCGGATACCCGCTGGGTAACGGCTCTCGGGCACCCGGATCCCGATTTTTGGACCCGTTTAAATTAACACTAAATAATGGAAAGAACTAGCGGTTTATTTTGCAGTTTATCTCAGTTTATAGGTTTGCAGTTCCAGCCTTATCTCAGTCCTGACACGAGGCAATAACTTGTCCGCCTATTTTATCTCTGTCTCATTGTACTCCTCAAAGATAAAGGGAAATTACTAATAATTGATCTCATTGGGCCACATCTAAGAAACAATGTAGGCCCGGCGTATCGCCAGGTGGAGGCCGGGACCGCGGCCTACAGTGCTTACTTCTTTTTGTACATGAATCCCCCGTTTTAAGGCTTCAAGCGGGTGATCATATTATAGACATTTTTTTCTAACCTTGCAAGTGTAATATTTGTAGGAGAGGCCAATATAAAAGCGTGAGCAAATAAAGCCGAAGAATATATGTATACACATTACGCTTTCGGAATGAACTTTCACTTTCAAAACTTTTACTTTCCTGTAAGTTCCTTAGATAAGGTTATTAAACTATTTTATTTGGAGGTTTATCTTTAATTACTGACATCTTTCGCGGAAGACCGCAATAAAACATTTCGACCAGCGAATATATTAGCGCGGTATTTAAAAGTGAATGTTTGCGGAAAGAAATCGGCGGAAATTACGAACGTTGCGTTGCTCGGGTAAAAATAATTTGATCAAATACCGCATGAATGACTAAATGGATCATTAGCATTCCAGCAAACAACCCATCGAAATTAAACTTGGAAATGAAAAGTTCTGCCGCTTGTTTATAGTGCCTTTTAATAGCAACTACACCGAGACCATGCACGCATGCATCGGAGCCACCCCCCCCCCAGCCCCCCACGATCAATTGAGCAGTGTCTCTGATGGACATATTTACAGACTTGAAAAGATGGACTAGACTGATATAGGAGATTATTGAAACATGAAATGAAAATTTGATATGATTAATAAAACTGTAAGCGTTATACCGTATCCTTTGTGAACTATACAAGTACCATGTCTATACCTTTATAGGCTCATACTGCGACTTTTGCCGTGTAGCCCGGTATATGATCGTACATATATTACTGTTACAGTTTGTATGGCGCCTCTTCCCAAACCTTTTGTACAGTATTTTACTTGTAAATGTCAGCTATCGGAAATGCCATTTTATTGTCCATTGTGTGCTCTGAGGCATTAAGTTCCGAGTAATTACACTCCAGAAAATAACTGGAAGAAATAAAAAACTATATCAGCATTACAGTTTTTTTCGCCGCAGAACATTTAACAACTTGATAAGTAACCAATTAGCACATTCTGTTTCGAACGTAATAAGGAGAAAAATGCGTTTGAATGCCTAATTAGGCATTGAAACGCATTTAACGCATGGATATCAGAGTTACACTGAATATTCATGACCAACTTCTTTTCAAATCAATTATTAAACAGGGGCGGATCCAGGTGTGCGTGTGAGACCCTTCCCCCTTTCCAACGCCCGGCCCCCTCCCTCCCAAGAAAAAAAAGTAAGAGTAGTTTGCAACACAACCTTGCGTGTAGATCTAATTAAAGACCTAATTTATAGCCTAAAGATGCCCAGATTGCACCATTTCACCTCTATTTTTTGGGCTAGGGGGGAGGGGGGTTGACCCCCTACACTGGTCACACTCCTTTTTCATAACATCAATTTGTTTCAAACAAAAGCTGTACCCAGGACTTGCCTTTAATGGAGATTTAGAATTATCGTAAATATCTCAACTTCACATTTCAATTTAACGAAAAGAAAAAATCATGCTGTATTTATTCTTCGTGTTGTTCCTAGCTCGGAACGTTTGCGGAATGTGTATACGGTATAGGACAGCAATCAAGTTATATTTGTCTTCTGTGCAAGTATATTTGTATTGGTTTTGGCTTAAACAAGACGCGGAGTTTCCGAGACATCTTTCTAGGGAGATGTTCGGCGTATGTATTGATCGCACGGACAGTCAATAACCGATTTACAAATTTGCGATGTCGCCACTCGCCGCTGGTAATATTACAGTAATGGCGATTATCGAAGCTTTTCACGCAGTTTTGATTCCCGTGAGCTGATCGAGAGAGACTCTTCCTTTTTAAGGATTGTAAAGTGAATTTTATCTTTTTGTCGTCTGCAGTCCTTGGAGAGAAGGAGCCTTTCCTTGTTTAATGTCATGTCTATTAAAGAGGTTGTTTTGCCGACAATCCCAGCCTAAAGGCGCTATCGTAGAACTTGCCACCGTATATCACTAGTAGCAGAGGTATTAGGTTACTGGTCGTTTAAGCGATCAAGGAGTCGACATGTTTAGTACGATGGAAATTTGGCATGTTCATAAGGCATGAAGACGTTGGAATCATGTAACAAATCAAATTCTCTCTTCTTTTTGTTGTTGTTGTATCCTATACCCCCACCACGCAACGCCCTAATGCGTAAGCTCTATAATTATAGACTACGGAATATAATAATGAATCCAAGGTATCAGCTATAGCCTGCAGATAAAGATCGCAAAGCCACGCCCATTAATCCGTAAACTGAAACCACCAGTCGTTTCTTTTATCACTTTTCTTAGTTGACTGTATATAGACCTTGTTTGTATTTTTCTCCAAGACGTTGCTAATCATTCCAAGTTTTTTTTTTGGTAGCTGGTTTAAATTCAGCATACGATCAATTCTGCGAGATATTCCCTGAATTATCGACAACTTTGGACTTTGAAAATCAGCCCCAGAATTTCCAAGTCTTGAGTCTTAATTAGGGAACTTGAGATTAACGCTGGTATCTTTTCTCTTGTTTGTCTCCAAAGTTCAGATAAATAACTACTGTAATCCACTCGAGAGGTATCCAAATGATTAGACACAGTTCCAACTTTGTTTTATGCGTCACCCGCACGTCTGTGAGCAAATTTGAGCAAATTATCGTTTTCTTCCGCCACTTTTCCTATATTGAATTAGTGCCTACATGAGGGTTTATTAATCTTTCATAAAAATCCTTCGAGATGTCAATTGGAATCATTACAGCGAATCCGTACTCAATGAATGAGCCAAAGTTTCACATAACACCTCCACCCTCAATGCCCCACCCCAATGCCCCTCTCCCTGCCCACTCCCCTTACCTCAGGATCGAACCTTTTTTGTTTTTTATCTATTTAGGTCTATTATAGTATATGTGACAGTATACAATGTCGTGTCGAAATTAATTAATTGGCACAATGTTGCGGTTTCTTGTTTAATGATTTGATTGCTAAGAAAAACAATTTGATGAATCCAATAATTGAATGTACAAAATTAGAGACACAGTTACCAACAAATAAAAAGTTAAATGCCTTAAACTTTGGAGGTTGGAGTGCAATACTAATAAAAATTTTAATTCTTTAAATTAATTAAATTCAGTAGTGATTTTAATTTAACACAACACGGGTACATACCAATGTAATTAAAACTGAATGTCTCTTCACTGGGCTAGATGGTTACTTCGTTTAACTTCTAATTACCTCTCAAATTAATTTATGTAAATTGCCTAACTTTTATAAACAGTTGCGATCATCAACGGATTTGAAATAATTGTTATTATTATTATTTCTACTATTATTGTTATTATTTTTTCTATTATTACTTACATTTACCTCATTATATTTGAAAGAAGAACTTGACTAGTGAAACGAATGAACTCTAGTTATGGGAGTTTAGTATCGTAATGCAAAAGAAAATTTCCCCAAAATTACCAAAAACGTTGCTTTAAGGACGAAAAATAGGCCTACAAAGTATAGTGTCGCATGCCCTGTGACATTTGGTGACCAACTCTCTAAGTTATTGAAACCAAACATATTTATCCAATTGTGTCGTGTTCGTTTTCATGGTTGAATTTTACTTTTTATATCCATACTTTATTTTTCTTCGTTTTTTTTTATATATTTGTTTTTATCTGATCTCATTTGTAGACATGTTAAATAATTGAAAAGTTCACATAGAGTTGCTGCCGCTTTTCTTTATATTCGTGTAACTTCCCTCGGGTAACAAAATGTAATCATATAATACATTTATAGTATATGAACTAAATTTCAAGTAACACATTTATCTTTGTGGCTACAGGGTACAATCTTTACTCATTAATATTTAACAAACTATAGGAAGTAATTACAATGAATTGTCTTTGTTAATTTAATGTTCATTAAGAGTAACCATGTAGACTGTGGAAAGACTATAATATACAAAAATTTGTTACATTTCAGTGACAAAAAAAGACTTGATTCAATTTTTGACGAAACTGTCTGACGAATCGCTTTTAATGTCTGTATTTCATTAATTACAGTCGACGCCCTCTATTTCATCATCTTGTTTCTTGTCTTAAAAAGCATCAGTTTACGCGGAATTTTTAATTGTGACCTAAACCAAGAAATATTAACTGGTGACGTGGTCGTATAGGTACAGTAAAGTATAAACCAAGGGCTCAACCACCATGTTTTTTACTGGGCGGGGACTAGGAGGGCTTGGGGGGGCGGAGGGGTGGAGGCGCATTTCGTTGTATGTACGATTCTATAGGTCTTATAAAGGCAAGAAGACTAGTCAACTTGTTGAATAATTTATTCTACTCAAGTGTGAATTGCCTTGAGATAGGAATGTACTTTTACACAAGGGAAATGAGGCTCGACTCACATTTCAACAAATTGATGAATTTGAAAATGAGTTTTACCTCTGAACGAAAAACCACAGACCGATTATTTTTTTTGTGGAAAATATAGCCGAACTTCTAATCAAACTTTTTCTTAACTTGTGATAATCATCTGTTTAGGCGAACAACATCATATTCACGTACGAAATGACTTTTTATAATATCTCTGGGGTCTCGTTTCTGGCTGACAGCGTCGACATGTAATTTTTCAAAATATATTTTTTGGTAAATTCCTAATACGCTAACTTTTTGCTTATCATGTTTTCGAATATTATTACAGACAAGCAATGTTTGATTTTGAAAACAAAATGTTTTGGGTTATCCGTTTCACATGTAACGGTAATGGTCCATGTCCATGTTAAACATACATAGCCTAATGATGATAAGCCCGAGTGACGTACATGTTCGTCGCGTGCCTAGGTTCAATAATGTTGTTGTTTTATTGTTGTTTTCTTTTCGTTTTGTCCGGCCCCATTTGGCGGGGAAATTCTTATTTTTGTTCAAACGTTGGGGCAATTCCGGAATTCCGGATTAAAACATGTCGGCGTTGGCATTCCATATATGTTTACTATATGTTTTATGGTTATGTCTGTAATAATTCCTGTGTATCTACCACCGTGCTTGTCTCAACCCTCTCCCCCCCCCCGACCCTCCCCTTGTAGAGAAATCCTGGATTCCGACACTATTATATTATGTACAGACTATGTTCTCTGAGCACTACAGCTGCATGTGCGTGTTAATTGTCGTGCATTTATCTTCTCGGTATATATTTTCAATCACCATTAGTGTAAGTTATCGATAGCTGAACATTGTATTATTATACATATCACATACAAACATCACGCATCATTACTTCACCTATATCAATCATTACCCTACCATCTTTGCGATAGATAACTAAATTAAACTTAATTAAAGTCGGTATGCGTAGGGGGTCCCTAAAGGGGTAGAGAAGCGGCACGTATGAGATTTAACTTTAGTAATGGAAATAATCTTCTTGTTTCTTTTTTTTTCTGTTATTTCTTTTGTATCACGGCATATAAATGTGGTCTAGTTCTCGCGACACAAATTAAATTAAAAGGCGGTCGGCGTAGGGACCCTAATGGGACAATGGATGGGGGACGGCAGAGAACTTTGAATTGAAATCATATTTTTTCTATTACGTCATACATTATAAAGCAAGTCTAATTCTGGCGACATACCTCAATCAGAGGATGAAAGTAACGGGCGAGAGAGGAGTATGGGCAGTTGTGTGTGTGTGTGGGGGGGGGGGGGGGGGGGGGGGGATTGTGGTCTTGGCACTTTTGGTAGTAGCATATTTTGGCTATAACATTTTACAAACATTGGGGTAGCAGGGAGTATGGAAGGTAATCGGTTTATGAGTTTTCTAGCTTGTACGTTTGAAATTATCTCTTGCGTCTAACCTTCGTCTATCCTTCGTACGGGTATAGTACGTCACGTGACGTTTTTAATTTTAAGTCATATTAAATACTGCTATATAACGATGGACTCTATAACGGCTCATATAATCTGCTACCAGTATTAGCCTGCTTAATAAACCCAAGAGAGATTACCCCGCACAATATTCCACTAAACAAAATGGCTCCTCAATTACACAATGACTCCTCAATACCACAGACATCCACATGAGACTAGACCAGCGCTCATGCTGTGTTACAACAGTTTATATATTAAATCCAAAGCCTGTAAGATTTTGGTATCGTGATAACTCAATACCTAGTAGTATATACATCTACTGTATATTACAAATGTCAATTCATACCACAAGATGGCTGAACTTTAAAGGCAGACTGAACTTATAAACATGACTGACCAGAAGAGAGCTAAATGGCCTCTTTGAGAAAGATCTCAGTGTGATCGGCATGTAAGGTAATCTAGCACTATACAAGCTATAGGAATCCGATAACATTAATATTACCGCTCATTGTTTCCTTTTCAATCCTACTTGAATACTTATTTAGTCACTAAACCTTTACTAGAAGTGTGTCCTATTCCTACAATTAGTTCGCTTTTCATCATCTTTAAGAATAAAAACAAAAAGTCAAAAGAGCGGAGCTTCCGGCCGCCATCTTGAATTATGGCAAAACAGCTTCTTGAAACTATAAATATGTCGCATACACCACTGTACTGGCGTTTACTGCACACTCAATATAGGGAAAACAATCCCTTTAGGACTTTCGACGGTAAATACATACGTCATTGGTTATTTTAAATTCCAAAATGACAATTCTGCGCGGTGCATAATTGATAGTTTAGCATTATAGCCTACCTTTTCATTTCATTTTCACTTTCTCATCACAAACTAGTGCAAATTTCAGACATCTTTAGTTAGACAGAAATTAATACGACGCTTGTATTTTGCAATGAAATATCTCCAATATATTTTGTTAAAACCAAGTTGTGGTTTTTTCTGTTGTAAGTTAAAGAAAAAATCATTCATAGAGATAATATTTGCTAATTTTTTTTTTTTTATATTTAATGAACCTGAACGTTTGTGACAGGCCAGTAACTCGCCTAGTTGAGTGTATCCAATTAACTTTATGATTGTTCTATGTATAAGTTACATGTCATATATATATATATCTGAAACACACGCAAGACGCGGGTACAATGTCTGCCATTAGTTAGAAACCGGCGAAATATAACCGCGTGAATCAAAATATCTATGGAAATACATAGGAGACATCAAAGTTATAGCAATCACTCAACACCTGAAATTTGTTTGTTCATTTTGATCCCTTCAATAATCAAAGGTTCCAGTAAAGAGGTACTGAAGGGTGGGGAGGGGTTGCTAGGGTGGATAATTATCAACATAGCACCATAAACAAACAAGGAAAGGAGAAATTATGAAAGCGTGTAAAATGAAGCTGCATGGTTGTAAAATATCAGACTGTTTTGTGATACCGTGTCAGTAACGCGTTTAAACTAGAGCTTGCGAAATGGGCAAAGTTATTAGTTAAATGAAAAAGGTTTCACAACCTCCCCACACCTTCCGTGAAAAAAATATCATTTCTTGAAGAGATTGATTCAGATCACCGTGCGACTGTAAACATTGACTATTGACATTGACATTTTATGGTTAATATTATTAGTATTAGAAGTATTATTATTATTATTATTATTATTGTTATACAGTACACACATCTTAGGATGTTACTATGGAATTATGTCACCGTGTGAACTATTGTGTTACGTTAATTATAATACGTCTTATTAATGAGTAAAAACTCTCTATTGATGGCAAAACAACATTGATCTTTCATTAAAATAGGTTACTTTCTAAATATCTGTACTGTCTGTTGCACTTTAAAGCTACCGTACAATCGTATGTGGTTAATTATTTCATGTTGTATGTACAGTATCCTATATTTCTGTACATGCCCTTACGGCAATCTACTACCTTGTGTTGTAACATCTGTCGCAGGTTATACGAGGTGTGTGTATATTTTGGTTCCCTATATTTAAGACTGTCAGTACACCAATAATTGGTTTTATATAGAGTACCGTGATGTAGGGTTTGCACAGAATGATCAAATGACTAAAACAAGTGACGTATTATATACAGCATTGCCGAATACACTCTCCTACAAATGTCGGGAAGGGCTGCCGCTCTCTAACCGTGGTAAGTTTTTGTTTATAACGAACGCATGGAAGCAGAGCTTGTTAACTGGTGCGGCCATTTTGAAATCACTTGTACATGGCAACTTTCTCTAGTCTTTATAAATCCAATTTGACATAATGCTAAATACTCCTGTTATATATCGAATTGTCAATACGCACAAAATTAATATATGCACATTTTAGGTACAATATTCGTATGTACATGAATATGCATTAACAGTTGTCTTCTCTGCAAATCTATCAGAAGTCGATGGTAAGCCACTGTCTGTAATTGTAACAGAAAAAGTATTGCTACCAGTAAAAAAAAAAGATTGTATTGCTGTACGATGAAGGAGATCATACAACAGATTTATTATTTCTTAGCCTCTTTTTGGTAAATTTGAACTACGTGGTAAAAAATATCTCCCAATCCCCCCCCCTCCCCCGCCCCAACCGGTTGTGATAAAGGGGTACTGACGAATTTCGTTGATTATTTTCGTTTTAATTTACGTCCGATTTCCAACTTTCTCATAAACGGACCAATAAAAGTGAAAAAGAAAGTAGTCTGCTGTCGGTGTGTAACTTAACATGACGTCACACCTGTTTGTTTCAAGTTGACTTCACTTAAGTGCAATCTGTGAACAGTCAAGAATCTCGAGAATGCTAAGTAGGAATTGTTTGCAAATTTCACCAGGGTGCTTAGTCTATATTCCTCTTTCTACTAGATTATTCATTTATCTGACTAGAAGTCTAGACAAGATATGAACTAGCCTCTCCAAAACTTGCTGAGATGATCCATTGATCACCGTTGTCGCCAACAATATTTCTCAAGTTCAGCCTTTATGCTGGTAGAACAAGTCCTACCCGTGCGCATGCGCAATTCTGTGGAGGTTTACCGTGATTGGGCATGGCCAAACGTTAGAATGTTTTGATGTTAGACGGTTAGAGATTATCCCTTATTTTGCTATCTTAAAGATAAAACAAAATTAGATTTTACAGTAGCCTATACTGTCCATTCACTCAACAGCCTTCCGGTATAAAGCCTCTCATATTCGCGCCTGTATCACGTTAGGTTTTCAAACAACAGTGCTCAGTATTTTTTTATTTATTATTTTTTTTTTCAATCCTATAACAGGATCTTGAACGGAATGATGAGATTTTAGAGCTCCCTGATCCATTCAAGATCGCAGCGTCATTCCCTGCACTGCTCTCAATGTTACGCTTTGTTCGACATATATTCCTGTATATATACCTGTTTGGCTCCACTCTATCTTAATATGGTCACACATGGGACCTACACTCAGTAATATTGAAAGCTTCTGTGGAGTACTGTTGTCGTACAATAACTAACATCTTTGTAGTGGTTTTCTTCAATAATAAAATGCAAAATGCGTGAAAGGATCTTGTCATGAAAATCCTATGATATAACATACAATACACAAATATTCAGGAAACAGTTTGCTTTTATGACTTTTTTACTTCAGCAGTGGAATACGAGATCCCCTTGATTTCGAAGGCGGAGAGACCCTCTTTTATTTATCTGTAAGTATAATGTAGATTATAACTGAATCGTTATGTTGTACAACTTCATTTTTGTGAAGAGGGAGCGCTTCTTGTAGGCTATCGAACAATATTAACTGATATAGAAAAACGGTAGAATTTTATGCCTTTTTTAAGTTACGCGGAGACACGAAGTAGTTGATTTGAATCAACACCGTAGCGTGACACAGAATAAATTCTTATCTCTAGCTGGAATTGCTTGATCCGAGCCTGGAGGTACATTGCATATTTATGGTGACGTAGCATACTTTTTGGTCAGTCACAGTGAACAATACAGATGAACAATAGCCAGACCTCTACAACGTATATCAGTTGTAACACATTACCCCCGGAAGTGTCAGGTTTCCGTATTACATTTAAGCCTAAAGATCTTTGTTGTTGTTGTTGTTGAAGTTGTCACTGTTACATCTAGCGTATTGTAACATTTATTATTTAGCCACGAGGAAAATGTAGATGCATCACCTGACATGTCACATGCGTACAAGCAGTTATAAGTCGACATTTGGGAGCTGTGAATGACTTAAAGGCATTGAAGACTCGCCCCAAACCGCGTGCGGCCATCTGAAAAAGTTAACTTTCCGTTGCTTGCAAGTGACGTTTGTTCGTGTCGCTACAAGATGCAGACAGTACAGTAATGAAACGTGATACCTTGTTATCTTTAGCTGGACCTGAGATGTCCATCGCTGTATTGTTTGTACACAATGCTGTGGGTATTGACCGCAGCTGTATGTACTGACTATACACAAGTGTCTAATTACCGATGGTAGTTAGCTGTGTGTGTGTATTTTCTGGGATCGATGGTGGTGTCTAACAGTTCTGTTACACCTCATTCGAAACTAGGTCAGATTACCGGCATTAGACATTTCTTTTTGCGCGAGTCTTCACACCCTTTAACTTTCTGCAGCTTTCAAAACAGACCATAATGCTTCCTTTATTTTCGGTCAGGCAATAGGGAGAGATGCAGATAGCAAATATAAAGAAATCTGAATGTTCTTGAAGCCGCCCGAGAAGGTGGGAGTTCTCAATTCTTTTACAGTTAGGCCTAGAGTATTTTATTCTAGCAATTTTTACACTTATATCTAGCATATTTTATATTCTACAATTTAGCTACTGGCAAAGCTATACATGGTTCTCAAACTTGGCAGATACTTATATATGCAGTGTATTCGACGATTGTTTACGAGGCTTTGAGTGGCTTAGCTGTCTGCTCTCAAAACACAAAATAGAGACAGTCTAGAAATTTTAAACAATATTAGTGTTCTTGGAGCCTTACTGTTAGCTACCGTACTTATCAAAATATGTAACAGTATAATGACTTATGTCGAGAACGTTGAAGATGTTTCGTGTATTTTCCGGCATATTGATTTATTTCTGCAGTGAGTGGTTAAAGAGGTATATTCTTAACTTGGCAACATGACGTGGTGCATGTTGTAATTCGTTTAGCAACATCAAAACTTTATAAACCATCTTTGGAAATAAACTAAAAAATTGTTCACACCTAACTTTTGGTATATCACTTGTTATCTTAAAACATTTATACTTATTGTATTAATATACTTAAGCTAAGAACTCTTACGACTTGAGGTCCTGCTTAAACCAGTGCGACAAATTATCCATCAGGAATTACAAAATTGGTTATTCAAAGACTAATTTCCCACTGTTAATTCCATTTATTCATAAACATTATTATATTCATATAGGCAGTAAACTGTCATAAATACATTCAAATTTAAAGCCTAAGATTCCTTGCTACCTGACGGAAGCTAGTTCTGAAACTACCAAGTATTATTAAAAACTACAAGCAGGAAAAAATGGGGGCCCAACAAGAAGTATCTCTTCAACTTCGGTTAACTACTCCAAAGACCTGTTTGAGAATCCTACAACCTCGATGCTTGCAAATGTCAAGATCCTACATCGCTCTCAGTGCAGGGTAAAAACATAAACTTGAGGGTTATACCATGGGCTATGTGCCAAAATCTGCGATAAAAACATATCAAGGAATTTGTGAGAGATTTGAGTTATAAGTCTTTGCAGATAACTCATATTTGAATGGGTTGAATTAGTACATGTGATTTTGTTGAAAGATCTAGAAGG
>KN884467.1:19141-30036 GCA_000934455.1 Apostichopus parvimensis
GGGGAGGGAGTCGGGGGGGGTCGGGGGAGGGGGGTCGGGGGAGGGGATTTCTAATTATTCCAAAAGATAGAAGCAAGGGTAGAGAAGGGTGTTTGAGATTTCATGTCAGCGAATATTCGCATTCAAGCTAAATCCCAAAGCAAAGTGCATGGAGGTTGACTTGTATTTTACAAGTGCATTCACATGGGATAAACAGGGTCGTCATCGGGTCACCCATCGACTGCTGGCGGGCGCATGATCAGATCGTGGGCCTTACGACCCATCTGAACGATTTTGGTTTAGCTCTATGGTTTAGATACACCAGAGTTTCCAATAAGGAATTCTTGGTTTATAGATCATTAAAAATCTCATTTTCCTAGGAAAGGAGTGGCATGAATCTTTAAACACACGCTGGTCGTCATCAGATCATGAGTTGTACACTGCAGGTGAATGCGTTCCCTTTCCCCCTGTGATCAGATCTTGAGGCACCACAAATAGGGGGAAGGATGGGATGGTGGGGATGGATGGGATGGTGGGGATGGGGGTTGGGATATTGACAAGCGGGCTAGCCTGTATGAACACAGTGATGCAAGGCCTCTTCAGATGATATATAAGAATTCATTTTACCTCTATGTCTGTTTCATGTTATATACATTTATTTCATTCTTGTTTTTCAATATCTGGTCTCTCTCTTGGCTTCGGTAACTCTTTGGGGAGCGCATACTCATCAAGATGCTTTCAGATATGAGGTTGTAAACCGATAAAATATCCAGTGCCCTTTTTAACCCCCAGACTTCTGACATGGAACATGAAAAAATTTGCCATTATTAAAATAGTTTTAAGTGACAAGGAGGTAATTACTATTAATGGCCATGAAACTGTCAATATTTCTGTGAACTTCGGTTCCTGAAGGATAGCAGAGAGTGAAGAATATAAAGGGGCGCTGTGGGGGTACCCTAAAAAACAAGAGCACTTTCTGTTTCTGTTGAGGTGGGGGGAGGGACGTAGTCACAACAAGGCCGGAACTTTATGTGTTTGGTAATCATATTGGAGATAATGTTCACTGCAGTTACTTTAGTATTTAAAGTGTTAGTAATTGTCTGTATGTGTCTGTTCTGTAAGTCAGTCAGTCTGTCTGTTTTATTATCTTCATGAGTATGTTAAATATATTATATCGTAAAAAATGGCAATCTAGAAATGGCAATCCAAATACAAATCATCCCATTTAACATCCTTTGAAGTGAATATTTGATGATGACTGTTGCTATGACAACTGAGACAGCATTGAAAGTCCCCATTGCCTCTGTATAGGAAGATTCATACAGCAACACTTCACTGTAAGAACCACAACTCCCTTTGAACATTTGGATAATTTTACAAGTGCTATAAACTTTATTTATTGATTCTTTTCTTTTCCTGAATTAAAATAATCTGCTTTTTCTGGGCAAAAATTTGGCAGAAATAAAGAACAGGACTGAAGCTACTGTACACATATATAAACTATACCATTACAAATACATATATTTGAAGTGTTGACTTATATACCTGCCAATCACATCATTATCACAGCCTAGTCTGGGATCTCTTAACAGTGTGACTTAAAATGTGGAAGTGTCTGTCACTCACCACAATTCATACTTCTGCCAAGCTTCAGTATTTAGGTAGGCTTTGGAGGGTTTAGCAAAGAAAAGCTTAAATCAACAAATGGGTGGTTAAAGGCTGTGCGGGAGTAGTTTGTGAGATGCCCGGGGTAGGGCCTATGATGTGATGGTATTTTTAGATTCACCTGACCTAAAATAAATGAAATTTAGACCAAAAAAGGATAAAAAAGAAGGTATTTATATCCTTTCTCCCAGTTCACTCCCACCAATGTAGCTGGAGTCCTGGCTTTTTGATGTTAACTGAATAGATATAGGCTACAATATGTCTAAGTGGTGATATAGCCTATGTATATTATACAGTCCTGTGACAGCTATGAATTGCCACAGGAAAGGGGGGAAGGGTGGGGGGGTTGTGGAGGGAATTGAAGGATCTGGGATTGAACAGGAATGCATCTCTATTATTAATTGTAGCACTTTTGTACTTAATATTCTATTCTATCCAGCGCATGAATTAATTCCCATTACAATTTACAGTTTAGTTCATATAATTCAATGACATCTTTGAATTACTCACTCATTAATTCCCGCTTTGGGTATGAAAATTGTCGGAGGATATATTGATTAGTTTGACTTCAATAGCATGCAATCTAAATGTTTCGGTAAAACTTGGTTAAGAAAGTTGGCAAAACTGTCAACTTCCCCTTCCCCAAAATAAAAAAAAAACTGCTCTAAAAGAAGTTGATTTGTACTTTTGCCGGATCCTCGACGATGACTTTGGACAGAATTTTAGTCTCACAAAATAAATTTCATAATCAAAGAAAAAAAAAGAAAGAAAAAAGGAAGAAAACTTGAGTATATTCAAGTAATATTTCTATAGCCATTCTCAATATAAAGAGATTCACCTGTAAAATATATCAAATCTCCTTTTAATTCTAAATTAATTGATGTCAGCTCCTCATTTTAATCAGCATGGCCTATTAATGTTTAATCGTTTAATAAGTCATGTGATATATATTCTAATAACTCAACAAAGCGACTGGAACTGCATGACAGCAATATTTTTAACAATTTACAACATTTCAATATTTAATTTGAGCCTTATAAAGCCATCCTTTGAATTGAAACATCTCATTCTTGATTCTTATTTGGTCTAATTTGCAGATTGGATAGAAATCATTTCAAAGAGGTGATAACATATCTGTAAGTGGTGTCTCAGGGTTTTCTTATTATCTCAGGTTTTAAACATATTTGTCTTGAGACACCACAACAGAGCAAGCAGTATTAAAGACATGTATACTTTTGTGTAGTTAAATTTGAGATACTTGGGTTGCAAATCTTTGAACTCATGCATGCATCTACTTTAAGATCTCTGGGTTCAACATTTATCTGTTTATTTTGCAATTTACAGAGAATATAGTTTCGAAAGTACACTTGAACCTCACCATGGGGAAAGACTTAATCTATTTAAAATGCTTCTGTGTTTTTACCTGAATTCACTTTCCCCTCCTCAAAATTGGTCGGAATTTGCTTGAATCGTAGCCCTCATTAGGGCCCGGTTAAACTAGCGATACCCGATGGTTCTCAACGTGGGGCCGTAAGACAATACCAGTCATCAGTGGTATAAAGAATCAAAATTAAAGGATAGTAAAGTTAAAGGGGGAGTAGCTTGATAACAAGAAAAATTGGGGGGAAATTTGAACTATTTTATGGTTGAATTTCTTTGTGCTAAAAAGTAAAGACATAGCAACTTAAACAAATGTAACATTATTGTTCAAGACAAGAGCATAATGAAGGGAATATTATGAGATTTAACTTTGTACCATTTAAGTTAAATAATTTATATTAAAAATTTAAAAGAAATAACTAGTGCAAAGTCTAGGACAATTTATGTTGGACTAATGAAAGCAGAAACAATATTGTTAGAAGTAGTATCCTGCTGAAAGTTACGTACAATTCTGTAAAAATTTAAAAATTTTCGAAATATTGGTAATTGAACCTTGTGAGAGTTTATTACCATCTGATGGACTTGAAGCAAACAAGTATGATGTCATAGTTCTACACTGACAGCAGTATATGGTTTTGTTTTGCTTTATTTTTTCACTTTATTGTAATGTCATTGTAATTGTAAAGCTTGGATTGTATGGGGTGGTTCCAACTTTACAGTGATGGGATGTGACGCTATCAATACCTCTAATATGACTGTATTGTATTCACATACATGTAATTTGCATCTCAATTTGAAAAATAAATTCTTGATATACATTTTAAAGAAAATGGCTCCCCCCCCCCCCCCCCAAAAAAAAATCTATGAAAATAATTACTATTAAATTATACAACATGCTTGTTTTATTCAAATTAATGTTTGTATGGCCAGGCCTTGAACAATAAGCCTGCCAAAACCATCATGATACTTAAATGTATCTAGGATACCGGGCCGTATGTATCCCTTTTATAACTCCCCTGCTTCAGAAAGTGCAAATCAACAGGAATTCATTCATACGCCAATAGTACTCCACGAAACAAGCTGGGTTGTTTTAAGAAAGTATGCAGGCCTACTACTGTAAGCTATCTTCATGAAGTCTAAGTCAGCTTGAATTAGGGCAGTGCACAGAGCTCCACCAATGTTTGGTAAATTAGATACATGTGTTGCCCTGCTGAGGTCAAGCTCACTCAGCAGGCATTCTTAGACAAGAAATTAAATGTACTCCGCTATTGGCCAGAGGCTTCATCAACGTTGTAATATGCACCAATCAGAAAGCTTCTTACTCAGATGGGGTCGCTCTGTGGGTTTTGTAGAACTTTTTTTTTTCTCCCTCTTTTATCTTTTTTTTTTCTTTTTCTTCTGGCAAGTTAAGACATACCCTGAGGGGGAAAATATTGTTACTATTGCTCCACAAGTTGAATGACAATGGAGGTTGGATTTTAATGTACCCAGCATAGTAGTAGAGAGGCTTGTTATCTCTGCGTTGTATTTGAAGCTTGAGTGATCTCGGTGTGCGTGTATCGATTATGTTACAAGGCATGCATGCAGCTGGATATATATACAACCATCATTAATGAAAATTCTGCTTTTGTTGTTATTGTTTTGGAGAACAATAGCAACTTTTGGTTTACATATATAGATAGGTATAAGTATAACAAAATCTAATCTTTGTTTTGTCATTTATTAGTCAAAGTCTATCTTCATCATACGGTATTTTTTCACTTGGAGGAGCCCAGTCAGTGACTTGGAAATTTCTCTTTCCTCGGGAAACTTGGATACCTATATATATGATCATCGAACAACCACGTACATGTGCTTGTGATCAGACTTACTAAAGAGTTCTTTTGTATATTTATTCTTGTCCTACTCAGGGTTGGCTGGGAAGAGTACAAGAAGAAGAGAGATTTGAATAAACCTTGCTTGTCTTGGACCCAGATGCTGTGAAGTGGAAACCTTGGTGATAGGCTCTTAACCTTGACATTAGCAGCAAAGAGCCTGTCCTGGAGTGTTAGTTTATTTAAAAGTTCCAGTTGGTAAGTGATCATAAATATTATTTATACCTGTCCTGTAGATTAGACAGGTAAAGGAAGGGGAGGGGGGGGGGGAGGAATGGGAAGATGGAATAGAAAGTGATAGATGAGGCCAAGGAGAAAAAAGAAAGAACTTAATGGTGGGTGGGTGCAGGTGGGGTGTAATATTGATTGGTAGATTATGAAAGTATTAAAGTTTCAAAACAATAGTTGAATTCAAAAAGAAGGGAATAAAAAATCCAACCATTATGGGAAAGACAGAATGGTTGTTAAGATATTAAATTTTGTATCAAGAATGGGGGAAGGGATGTAAGCTTAAAAAGTATTTTCTAGAAATTGTCTTTGTTAATGAAAGCCAAGTGGTCTTAGAATCTTTATTATGTCCTGGTTAGTAAATTTCTTACCTAACTTTGTCATGTGGAATGTAAATTATTGGATGGATTTGTGAATATTAGAAAAAGGATCAATTTGAAACTTTCAAAGGTAAATATGTCATTATTTACTGTAGCTTAGTTTGAGAGAATTTCTTTATCGCAGCATATTTGCGCATTGCATGTGTCACAATCTCTTTGTTGTCACATCTTTTCCCAGTACAAGGAAAGTGCAAATTAACCTCATAAATTTCTTCGTTGATGTAAGAGGGAGTTGAAATACACATGGGATATAAATCCATCAAATTGATGTTACCAAACATGTAGAATTATTACAAACACAACAAACAAAACAAACAAAAGTCTTCAAGGAAAGTAAAGACTGAAGCAAACGGAAATAGAATTATTAACATCAAAAGAAGGAAGAGAAGAAGAAAGGAAACAGAAAATAATATGAAAAAAGTGTTGGAAAAACCAAATGTTATATTATTAAGGTATGTAGTTGATATATGTAGTCAATATTTTCATCACATAATGGAAAATCATCGCAACCATCGATGTATAGGCCTGTTTATTGTAGGTCTTGCATCTAAACTTACATCTAACAGATGGTACATGCCCAAACATCGGATCTATCCTTTTACTACATAAAGTATCTTTTTGTGTCTGGTCGATAATTTTGCCAATACTATCAGGTATTACTCAAAATAACATTGCAATTAATTGAACTAAGAACTCTCTCTTATACCAATCATGTTGCCAACCCTATGACTAAGTATTACTCAATAATATTACAGTTAATTGCACTTAAAGACTCCCTTGTACACCAATAAATGTTGCCAACCATCAAAATAATATTACAGTTAAATTGAACTAAGGACTCCCTATTACATCATTTATCCTCAGTTGCAGAAAACCAGGAAGCAAATTTAGCAAGTAATCAATAAATCCAGGGCAAGATTCTCCGACTTTAATTTTGCCGCCCAGACATTTTGTTGCTTCACATGTTTCACATGCATAAAAAAATAAAAATAAAATAAAAATCTATTTTAGCATCGTGTCAAGCTGTCACTTTGTACAGTAGAATAGGCTATACCTTGATTCTTTGAAGACTATGTTGGAATGCCAAAAAAAACGAAAGCTTAATTATTTTCTCTTGCATTTGCCTTGACCCGGAAGAAAACGAAAAAAAAAAAGAATACATGATTGACGTACAAATATTATTGTGTGACAACATCTCATCTCTCTATAAATTGAAATTATATATAACCAACTGGCAGAGTAGATAAATTGTGGAAATAGTTTTAACATGTATGAAATAAATTTAAGGGTTTATTTACATTTTGTTAAGAACTTGGGAAGAGTTTTACATATTTATTTCTTTACCGTTGGCATATTGACCCATTAAATATTGAGAAAACTTAGGTTCTTTAAAAAAAAAAATCTGGATGTCCATTTTGCCATTTATGTACAGTAGCAAATTTGCCATTCTGTTAGCATAAATTGGGTTATTTCCCTGGAAAAAAATTCCTTCAAAAACAAGAGCAAAAGCTATACACCGATTGTTTTCTTTCCAAAACTTTTGGAAAAAAGTAGAAAATGGAGTGTTATTGAAAAGACAGACAAAATGTTTACTGTATACAGAGTGAAAGTTTTGTGAACAACAAAATTTTGTAAACCATCAACAGAGTGAAATTATTTAAATGCTATTCCCTTGTAACTTTAATGCGTGGAATTCTTGTTCCGTAGATCTGAGTTCTCAGTTGCACTGTTGATTAAGTGTATTACCAGAATTAGCTTCTTGTGGATGACTTTAGTAGGTCAATATCTCAGGAAATTCTGAGAATTTTAGTCTGTTCTTTGCAGGTTTCTTTTTCTTCCCAAAATTGAAATCCAACTTTGAATTCATCAATTCTTTAAAAACGATTTCATATAAATTTGGCTCCTTCAGCATGTTGTTGATTCTCTTTTTCTTCTCTGTAAATAATAACAAATGGTTGACGTGTTTTTGTACATGTTTGGTACAAATTGTAATAATTAATTGTAAAAGAAATCAAGCATGTTTTTTAATGTATAACTGTACTGAGCTGTATGTAGGATGTACCATGGTTTCCTAAAATACGTGATAATATTGATATTCTATTATTCTACAAGGTTATTTGCATTGCGCATGAATTTCTGTTTGGTAGAATTTTACCTCTTCTGATCCATCCAAGTTTCTGCATCTGTAAAGAACAAAAAATGTTGGATGAAATATGATAAAAAATTGTAAAAAATGGTCACCTTCTGGTATCCCCTAGTAGGTGTTGTCTGATGTGGAGAATAGAAAACAATTCAACAAACCCCCTCCCCCCCAAAAAATTGATGTCAATTTTGTTTTTCTGCTGAAGACATGTTTATTACAATATATTCATAGAGATAGTTAATATCATTCAAAAATCAAAATACCTTAAAACCAATGAGTTTTGGTGCAACTAAATGTTGAAATGATACATGTTAAAGTATAAAGTAACATGCAATATCTCAAGAGATTTTTTGGCAATGGGATTATCAATAATAATTAATTCTATTAACATCAAGCATATATCCTAAAAGGTAAAAAAAAAACAGCTTTCCATCTGATGATTTGTCTGATCCCGTTTGGGCCAAATTTACACCAAAATAAATACTTTAAGGTACTAAAAGTACATAATTTGATTGTCATATCAATTTTACACCAAACTAAGAAGATTTATTAAAAGTTCATAAATATTGATCATCATACAGTAGTAAAAAGTTTTAAAGTGTGTTTGTTTATAAAGAAATGTTGAGCTGTGGATTTAACATGTGAGAGGGGTTATTTTGGTAAAGGAATGATCAACTAATTAACCAATTCACAATTAATTAAGAAACTGATTGATTAACAACTGAGGATGATCTAATACATTTTTTCTAAAAAATGAATATTCATGAAAGTTTCACCCAATGGAATGCTATGTAGGATTTGACAACTTGGAAGGAAATGCTTGCATTTTCCTTTGGATTTACCCTTAAATTTATGCCTAAACTGTGACAACAACAGCCTAATGATGTGTCATCACAATAAAATATGTAAGTTGAAATATTCAAACTGAATCCTACATTCAAATTAATTCATTTGTAATTGTGAACACTGAACAAGCAGTCTCACTAATGTTACTCAAAGCCCCCCCCCCCCCTTTCCACCTACCGTACATTTTTTCATCTGAACATAGTTTGACTTCTCGTTAACTAGTTGTTAGTTGTTAACAAGACCCCCCCCCCCCCCCCTTTCCAATTTCTTCTACCATTGTTCGTTTATCTGAACATACACTCTTTTTACTTGTAATGTTATATCCTGGTGTAACATAAGCATGATGGATGGCAAAGGAAGTAAGTTTGCTTGCAACTGATAAATATTATCTTCAAACTCATAAATCTTGTTTACATGAGAGCTTTTCATGTTTCATTGACTTCAAAGATAACATTTAAAATAGGCGTCACAGAAATCTTGTTTCCTGTTATGGATCTAATTGCTGACAAAATGACCGACTTTCTAAAAGGACAGGCAAACCTTCTAAGAAAAAAACTAATTCAATCATGTTTTGAAAATGATTGTTTTAATGATTAGAAAGTAGACTTGGGCAAGTCTAATAAATGCGACATCAAAGTCTTGTGCTTGAACTGCTTGAAATGCATTTAAAAAAAATATATTTTTAAATGATTATTTACTAGACAGTATTTAATTTTCTTGGCAGGTGTAACTTTTAATTACGCTAATTATGATTTGAAAAGATTGAAGCTTTTAATTGGTCCAATATTGGTATTATTTTCATTAATAACTCTGGCTAAAACTATCCTCCCCCCTCCTAAATGGAGTAACCTCTTTCATTATCTCTTTGGATAAAAGCAGTGAGAGCACATTCATCAAATGGATGACAAGTTATTGATTCCTGTCATTTTAATAAAACAGTGGTTAGTGATTTTATTGTTTTGACTGATAAAAAGAGGAACATATTCTAAAGCATCCTGGTCAAGTTTGTATTAAATTCTTGTGATAGTTTTTCAAGATAAAAGTGTTTTTCGAGATAACATCGTTTTTCGAGGTAACAGCATTTAAGAGATAACAGCGTTCAAAGTTGACATGTTTTGTACCCCAGAGTGAAGTTTGTAGCATGAAGCAAACAGGTGTGATTTCATAAAAGCACATCGACACATTTCTTTTACATTTTCATTTGAAATTTATGTCTAAGTTCCTACTTTAAAAGGGGGGGGGGGGAGGATTAATTTCAAGATGAACACAGGTACTACTTTATCTGAGTGGTTACCATTACCATCACATCATATCACATAAAGTTGGGTTACCCAATCCAATCCATGTTTCAAAATATTAAATTGACAAAAAGGAACAAAAAGCAAAAACATTTTTGCTGTCAGTCTGAGGCTCTATATGACATCATACAATTTGTTTGTTTTGTTTCAAGTTCACTTTATCTGGTACATTTCTGGTGCAATTTCGGTTATCAATATATCAATGTTATCGATATTGCTTTCTAAAAATTGGATACGATATTCACCAGGATGCATAAATAATGTTTTCTGTTATCAGACAGCTATTGTACACAAAATTTGAATATATTAAAACTATTTTCTCTGTTTCGTACTTTTACCGACCGTCCTTTCATTACTAACCGTACATGTATGTACCATAGTTGTCATTATTGTGCAATATATCTTCCAAGACCAAAAGTTTTACACTCCTGCTAAATTCATAGAGATTGGCTTTGCCAAAATCTTTCGCAAATCTCCATGAGAGAATTTTTTTCCCTTTTCTGGTGGATGTGAATTGATGGCATATTTGACTGGGAATTCTTGTTATTGTGGTAGTGGCAGCATGGTTGTGATTATACAGATAAAGAAATAATACCTCAAGGCGAACGAATCGATTCTGAATAGCGAAAGGGGTGGTCATCGACGAAAGAATTTCCACACCTGAAAATATAGATATGTTCACCTGTGTATTAGAGGGGTTTCTTTTTTATGCCAAAGAAAGAAGAAATAGAAGTAGGTGGAGGGGGGGGGTGGTGATGGAAAATAAAATGGCAGTAGAGGAAGAAAGACAGACAGACAGACAGAAAGACAGAATACAATACCCCTTCCAACAATATCCACATTCCTCTGGAATACTACTGTATGTGTTTATGGGATCTGCTTGTTTGCTTTTGTGCTTATACACCTGGAAGGCTTTTTTATTATACATATTTTTTTGGTGCCTTTTCTATTGTTATTGCCTCATAGAGCTCTCTCTGGTGGAGCAGTAGAAAGAGAGAGAGAAAGATCCCACCCAGAGATAGTCAGTAAAAGGTATTATTCCTTGGTAAAATTAATAAATTATGTCAGGGTTAAATTACCATTCTGATGGATGCAGTGGACT